>VYZU01017489.1:0-49719 GCA_013401355.1 Ceyx cyanopectus | reverse complement strand
GGAGCTCTGAACCAGAGGCCTGTGAGTGATCCCCTGATCCCTCACGTCAGTCTCTAAGATCTTAGAGCAGTCACACATCAGAAAATCAGTTACATGGCTTCCAGTGCTCCAGCTAAAAAAGGTCTTTCAGAATCTCACTCTTTCTCCTCCAAATTTCCAGCCAAAATAAATATATGGTCATTGCTTTTGGGTCAGCTTTTTCTCCTAGCTTTAAATACCTCTTCTGCCTTCTTGATCTCTGGTAATCAAGAAGACCAGCAGTGTTGTTCTCATATTTCATTTTCCTTGATTAATCAAGGCACAATCTTTTAGCTTTTCATACAACAGTAGTTCCAGTCTCCTGATGTCTCACAAGACTTTCTCTACATCTCTTTCTCTTGGAATTAATCTTTCCTCAGTGCAGGTGACTACAACTGATGGTGTGCCCTCACCAACATTTTACAGAGGCTTGAACACTTGTCCAGTTCTTTTGAAGAAATTTTGCCTGATAGATCGTGGTCACAATACTGGGGAGATAGGAGGGGTCACTGCTGCCCAAGTCATTTTGTGATGAACACAGCCACGAGGACTTTCTTTCCTCTTGGTTGTTTCCAACTGATGAGCTCGAGGACAAACTTTGTGTTAATTTCTATGTCAATGATTTGTCACTTGGTACTGCTACATTTCATTCTGGTTCCAGTAATACAAACTTCAGAGCTATCCAAGATCTGCTCCAGTTCCCCTCTGTGCATCTCAAATTTTATAATCTATAAACTAGATTACAGTGGACTAGATTATATGGATTTATATATTATATAGATTTATAATCTAGAAACTAGATTATATGGACTACATGATCTTCTAGGTCCCTTCCAGCCCCTAATATCTGTGATTCTGTGAAACTCTGCTAAATCTAGAAACTCTTTACTATCCCTTACTGGCATAGTAAAGCAAAGATGAACCCACTTCAGTCCCCAGACAATTTCTTGTTAAATTCAACTCATAACCTCCCTTGTGCCAGTGGGGCAACTGTCTTCCCTTTAGCTACAAGTACTTTATTCTTACATGGTCTGCAGCACCCAATATTTCTGTAGACTGTCCAAATACTCAAGACATTGCCTCACAGATCTGACAGACAGGGGAATATTATTTATTAATGCTGCCTTACAGCATAAGAAACACAGAATTTTTAACTTTTTTCCCTTTAAGTTACCCAGGAAGTTTAAAAGCAGAGTTCTTTGAAAGAATGACACACACACAAGTATCCTGGTCTCCCCACTATTCCTCTGCCTGCAATACCACTCTGTTTTCTCATCCTTTGCACGTATAAGGAAGGAGGCCAGGCTGGGGCTGGCTTCAGGCAGAGGCAAAGCAGATCCTGAAAGCCGCAGACTGCCAGAGGGCACCTGGCTGCCTGCTCTGCCCTTCCAGGAAGGCAAGCAGACAGCTCTTCCAGCAGGGTAGCCACCCAGAGAGCACAGCCCCAGCCCTGCCTGAAAAGCCTCCTGCTGGCTCAGCCACCGAGCCTACGAGCACAATGCACCAAGGCTTGTCCTCAGTGCCTGCTCTCCTGCTTTTTTAAGGAAAACAAATTTCTGCTCTCCTTTGTTTTCCCTCTTCCCATGGCCATTTTTCTTTGTTGTGACACTAAACAGTTTTAAAAACAAACCCTCACATTCAACAGAAGTGTAATTTTTCAAAACCACTCGTTGCTGAGATCAAACCACCCCTCCTCAGCTCTGAACTGCCAGCCCTCCATGCAAGACCACTCTACCAAACATCCATTTTCAATCTGAGAAGAAATTTTGAAACTTGAAGCAACAGTAACTGACCTGTTATTTGATGTAAAACAAAATAAAAACAGTTAATTTGTTTCTTCTCAGTGAGATGTAAAGAACCCCACACCTCCCCAGTTATACATACCTGCTGGGAAGTGAGAACTTGTTCTCTGTAATCAGATTATCTGGCCTGGGCACAGAAGGAAGATTCCCACCTAGAGATTAGTGCATTGTCAATATTAACAGCTTTCACAAGATTGCTGCACTACGCTGCCAAGTGAAAATATTTGATCCATGTGACCCGTGTTGAAGCCTGGTGCACAGTTTGAGGTGCTTCTGAAGTTTTTCTTAGATTTTTCTAAAAGTTGGGTTTCAGGCAGCAATATGAATGTAACTGACACAGCAGCAGCTGCTACTGTTGCACTGACCTCTACTCCTTTTTGGGACACAAATGATCTGACCACTGTGGGATTTATTACAGCTGCTACTTATGTAGCAGTAGATTAGGATTTTCAAAAGACATTTTGATATGGTTCTTGTTTTGAATAACCAAAAAAAGTTAATACATGCTGCTAGTCTTCCATGCAAATCAGCATAGTTGTGTTTCTTCAGTATTAATTCTCTACAGAAATCTCAGTATATACTATTTCCTCATCTGTATCACTTTAAGGAAATGAAAGAATAAATGTAGAAAAGAATGAAAAAGATCTAGAAACCTGATGTAAGAAAGTATACAAAAGAGAAAGGAAAACAGCTGTGTAATCAGATGGCAGGTTAAAATTTAGAAGGAAGGGAAATGTAGGAAAAGGTAATGGTAAATTAAATGGAGTCAAGTGGAGTCACCATCTTGGAGCTCTTGGGAAGCCCTGGGAAAGGAAGCATCATCTTTATTGAAAAACAGAGCTGCTTTCTTTTTCTTTTAAACTGTTTAACTAGCAGTTACTGCAAATCCTACCACACCTTGCGGCACAGTCAGGCAATCACAGATACCTTTGTCTTGTATGTTCATGGTCGTAAAAGAGTCTTCCTGATGATAAATTCAAGCTGACAATGATAATTCACTCATTTACCCACCAGAGTGTCCTTGCTATGTCTGAAACCTTGCACCTGATCCATTCCTGCTTTGTGCCACTGTAAAGTCATGGACTTCAATGGACTGATCGATTGATTGATTTCTACCACAATCAAATATAAGAGCCAGACCACATGTTTTTGGCCTTTCCTTCCAGCCCTTCCCTTGCCTGCCTGACTTATTCACTCTTTGTAAAACCCTTTGTTTTTCTTCTTCAGTTTCAAAGCCCCTCCATCTGTGGCTGTTTCTCTCTTTCTAGGGCAAAAAATGCTAGAAGTTATCAAAGCTTTATCCTGCAGGTGAGTACTCACTGTAGTTACATGGGACAAGGAATAACCTGTTATCAAGAAGCACTAGAAGTGGAGGGAAGTTTAGGAGTCCCCATGCAGGACCACTGTTCAGTTGTATGAAATGAGCTGCAGCAAACAACTTCAAGCCCACCACTCTAACCAGATGGAAAATTACTTTCAAAGCTAGCAAGACTGTCATATTTTGCTGATTCTCCAACGTGTGCCTTGCAAGAATGTTTGAAAACAAAACAACACCAAACAAAATCCTCAAAAACACAGAGAAAGCAGAAAAACACTTGTTCCTTCTGTTTGTACATGCTGTGGTAGAGGATGTTCAGTCCCAAAAACTGCATATACATAGCACAGAATAAACCTATTTCAAAAAAAAAATAATTAAATNACAGATCTGACAGACAGGGGAATATTATTTATTAATGCTGCCTTACAGCATAAGAAACACAGAATTTTTAACTTTTTTCCCTTTAAGTTACCCAGGAAGTTTAAAAGCAGAGTTCTTTGAAAGAATGACACACACACAAGTATCCTGGTCTCCCCACTATTCCTCTGCCTGCAATACCACTCTGTTTTCTCATCCTTTGCACGTATAAGGAAGGAGGCCAGGCTGGGGCTGGCTTCAGGCAGAGGCAAAGCAGATCCTGAAAGCCGCAGACTGCCAGAGGGCACCTGGCTGCCTGCTCTGCCCTTCCAGGAAGGCAAGCAGACAGCTCTTCCAGCAGGGTAGCCACCCAGAGAGCACAGCCCCAGCCCTGCCTGAAAAGCCTCCTGCTGGCTCAGCCACCGAGCCTACGAGCACAATGCACCAAGGCTTGTCCTCAGTGCCTGCTCTCCTGCTTTTTTAAGGAAAACAAATTTCTGCTCTCCTTTGTTTTCCCTCTTCCCATGGCCATTTTTCTTTGTTGTGACACTAAACAGTTTTAAAAACAAACCCTCACATTCAACAGAAGTGTAATTTTTCAAAACCACTCGTTGCTGAGATCAAACCACCCCTCCTCAGCTCTGAACTGCCAGCCCTCCATGCAAGACCACTCTACCAAACATCCATTTTCAATCTGAGAAGAAATTTTGAAACTTGAAGCAACAGTAACTGACCTGTTATTTGATGTAAAACAAAATAAAAACAGTTAATTTGTTTCTTCTCAGTGAGATGTAAAGAACCCCACACCTCCCCAGTTATACATACCTGCTGGGAAGTGAGAACTTGTTCTCTGTAATCAGATTATCTGGCCTGGGCACAGAAGGAAGATTCCCACCTAGAGATTAGTGCATTGTCAATATTAACAGCTTTCACAAGATTGCTGCACTACGCTGCCAAGTGAAAATATTTGATCCATGTGACCCGTGTTGAAGCCTGGTGCACAGTTTGAGGTGCTTCTGAAGTTTTTCTTAGATTTTTCTAAAAGTTGGGTTTCAGGCAGCAATATGAATGTAACTGACACAGCAGCAGCTGCTACTGTTGCACTGACCTCTACTCCTTTTTGGGACACAAATGATCTGACCACTGTGGGATTTATTACAGCTGCTACTTATGTAGCAGTAGATTAGGATTTTCAAAAGACATTTTGATATGGTTCTTGTTTTGAATAACCAAAAAAAGTTAATACATGCTGCTAGTCTTCCATGCAAATCAGCATAGTTGTGTTTCTTCAGTATTAATTCTCTACAGAAATCTCAGTATATACTATTTCCTCATCTGTATCACTTTAAGGAAATGAAAGAATAAATGTAGAAAAGAATGAAAAAGATCTAGAAACCTGATGTAAGAAAGTATACAAAAGAGAAAGGAAAACAGCTGTGTAATCAGATGGCAGGTTAAAATTTAGAAGGAAGGGAAATGTAGGAAAAGGTAATGGTAAATTAAATGGAGTCAAGTGGAGTCACCATCTTGGAGCTCTTGGGAAGCCCTGGGAAAGGAAGCATCATCTTTATTGAAAAACAGAGCTGCTTTCTTTTTCTTTTAAACTGTTTAACTAGCAGTTACTGCAAATCCTACCACACCTTGCGGCACAGTCAGGCAATCACAGATACCTTTGTCTTGTATGTTCATGGTCGTAAAAGAGTCTTCCTGATGATAAATTCAAGCTGACAATGATAATTCACTCATTTACCCACCAGAGTGTCCTTGCTATGTCTGAAACCTTGCACCTGATCCATTCCTGCTTTGTGCCACTGTAAAGTCATGGACTTCAATGGACTGATCGATTGATTGATTTCTACCACAATCAAATATAAGAGCCAGACCACATGTTTTTGGCCTTTCCTTCCAGCCCTTCCCTTGCCTGCCTGACTTATTCACTCTTTGTAAAACCCTTTGTTTTTCTTCTTCAGTTTCAAAGCCCCTCCATCTGTGGCTGTTTCTCTCTTTCTAGGGCAAAAAATGCTAGAAGTTATCAAAGCTTTATCCTGCAGGTGAGTACTCACTGTAGTTACATGGGACAAGGAATAACCTGTTATCAAGAAGCACTAGAAGTGGAGGGAAGTTTAGGAGTCCCCATGCAGGACCACTGTTCAGTTGTATGAAATGAGCTGCAGCAAACAACTTCAAGCCCACCACTCTAACCAGATGGAAAATTACTTTCAAAGCTAGCAAGACTGTCATATTTTGCTGATTCTCCAACGTGTGCCTTGCAAGAATGTTTGAAAACAAAACAACACCAAACAAAATCCTCAAAAACACAGAGAAAGCAGAATTACAGCTGGGCTTTTCACACATAAGACCAAAACAAACTGCCCACATTTATAGACTGAGCCTGCACTGGCTATTTATATGTAAGGCAAATTTTTCAAGGCCTGCATTAAATGCTGAATGTAAGGGATTTCTTTTTCACTCTTTCTAATAAATATATTTTTAAAAGAAAATCAGGTGGGACAAAAGAAATACATACTATATGAAAGCCCATTTGTATTTTATACATCAAATAAATTGTTTCAGGTTTATTGCTCTCTGCTGTCACTGTCTGATTAGGTAACTTACTGTAAGTTACTGTGGGGCTAATTCTAACTTTGCAGACACCTTCAAAAGCATTTTGTCTTTTGTTTACTTGAAAAAAAGCTTATTTTAATTTCTTTACTTTCAGCTTTACTTTCACTTTTTTTTTTTTTTTTTTGTTCCTAGAAGAGCTCAGTGGAATGGGCTTTTTGACTCCACTGGTGCACATGATGATCATGGCTTTGTTAGCAATTGCATATTCCAAACACTAACATGACCATCCTCAGCTGACAGGTCTCTTCAGCCCATGTTTAATCCTTGGAACATTTTGTTCTGTGTGTTTAAGGACTCTGTGAACAACGTGTTTGTGCAAAGTGCTATGCACACAGCTGACTAAATAATTAACACTAAATACAGGGGTATAAGTAAGCATTTGTGCATGGTGATGGTACCTGGTTATTTTCAGAAACTTCAGGTGTCAGGTGAGTGCAGTGCAGTTAGTGACTACTAAAAGAGTTTGCTTCTTTTCCAGAAATTCTAAAACTGTATAACTGTTTACAAATATTTAGAATATGCAATGTGTACCCATGCTGTCAGAATCACTGCTAGTTTAAAAATGAGGTGTTCACAAACAGCTAACAAGGTTAAGCTTGAAATTAGAAAATAAATTCACCTAAATCTCAGAATTTAGGCTGGCAATTCAATGAATTAGGCTAGGAAAACTCCTCGCCCATAAGCACTTAATTCTGCAGGTGTCTTCACTGTGTTTTTTTACTTATTCTTTCAAAGTTTCTAAGACTGGACTCTTTCAAAGTAGAGCAAGACCACTAGACAGGCTTATCTGCAACAGCTTCTTCTATGTTTCTAGCAACTAACTAGAAAACTAACTAACTTTGGGGAAAAAAAAAAATAAAGAAAAATGCTGGGGTAAAGGAGGATGGATGGTTTAACCAGAGCAATGAAGCACTTCACATGAAAAAGAAATTTGGCAGATTAGAAGATGAATAAGGGCTTCAGAATATAGCCCAAAGAACAGACTGCATTCCCAAACAGTACCTGGCTGGAACAGTTGGTTTAACTCGTTCTGTGTGATTTAACAAGTACCTAAGAGTAGGAAGAGATCTAAAAATATTAGTGTTCATATGTTAGCAATAGTGTTTCTGCAAAACATTAAAATATTGTCAGAAAGTAGAGATTAAAGCATGCAGCATAAATGTAGTGGTTGCCAAATGTCCCTGTCCCATGTTGTTAGAAACTCTGGAACATGTCTGTTCACAAATGCCTTCTAGACATTGGTTTTGTGCCTGTCTCACTCCTTCCCCCACCTGCAATCAGTTTTCCCTTGGAGTTCCATGAATCACAAAACTGAACACACTCTGAATCACCCCAACACTCATCCAAAAGGTAATTCCCCAAGCAACAATTTGCTTGATGTGGTGATTGCAAACAGCAGATATGTGGCTGGGGCATGGGGAGCTGCATGCTACCACCAGACAGTTCTGGCCACCAAAGCCAGCTGAGCTCAACAGTGAAAAACACTCTTCCTTTTAGAATGTTATTTCCCCTAATTAGAAAGACATCACTTCTAGCAGGACACAGGAGTTATTCCTCAGCAGCAGGTGCTGGAAATTCATTGTATTTTACTTTTTATGTTGGAAACTGTTTAGGCATGTCTCCTTTTTATTTCTATAGGTGTGAGCATTTCTGAACTCACTTTTATCTCCTTGTCCTTCATGTCTCTGTACACAGAGCTTTTCCTTCTTCTGAGTCGTCCCCTTGACAGCTTTTGCATGTTGGAGTATCTAGCAGCTTGATTCACTTTAACATCTTTGAGACTGTTTGAATCATGGCTGCAAAGCTGAGCAGCACAATGAGGACTCTCCAGAAAGGGTTTAGTTAAACCCTGCTCCCTGTATCTTCAGACATCTTCAGCCTTTCTCTCTGTGCACTCACTGCAACTACAGAGGGAGATCTTGGTTTCCAGCGGTGCTGCAGGGGCTCTGGTTCTGGAAAGAGGATTCAGTCTCCTCCAGACCCACTCAGACTTACCCAGGGTGCTGAGCTCTGCACCATCACCTGCATTCAGCACCCAGGGGCTCTCTGTGCTCTTCCTCATTTCTTGGCCAACACCAAACTCCTTCCTTTCACTTTCCAGGGTCTCTCTGCAAGCAAATCCTCAACCCATGAGCTCACCTTCCTCTTCTGACTGTTTCCATCTGCTCAGTCTGGCCCTACCCCACCTCCATTCACCACCTCACTACAGGCCCTTTGTTCCCCTCACATGCCTGCTTGCAAGCTCTTTTCATGCCATCTCTGAGCCTGGATTTTTCTTCTCAAACCCCATCTAGCATGCCTTCACTCTCTTCCTCCCATCTTCTACCCCTTTAAAAATTAACTTCTATGTGACTTAACAGACTCTGCCACATTCAAAAAAATATATACTTAAACATATTAATTTGGAAAACTCACTGGCATCAGTCTTCTGAATTAGTTTTTCAAATAATCATGCCAGTCTCACCTTCATTCTCTTCCTCCCCTCTTGTCTCTCATCCTCCTCCCTGTTGCTCTTCCCTCCTGTTTAACTTGGGCTAGAAGCTTTTCAGGGCATCTTTATCTTGCTCAGAAAGTGCCGTGCACGTTGAAGAAAGGATGTCCTGCTGAGTCCAGACACTGCTGGAGATGCTGCAGCTGAGCTGTCTTAGGAAACACCAGCCAGAAAGTATGAGCTGAGAAATTATAACTACAGATTTGGCTTGTGCCAAGGAGTGATTTCCTGAGGTAAAGTCTGATAACCCTTTCTTTGACAACAACTGGTTGGCAAAAAGGCAACAGAATCCACCAGGAAGGTCTCACTGTCTCCAGCACATAGAATAACCCCAGATTCCCCAGTATCTCCAGACCTACAATGGGTGACCCTTTTTAAAACTTGGGATGATTGCATTTTACACACTCTCCACATCATCATGCCAGATCTGGCATTCCCTTCCCACAAACATCAACCACTGAATTTCATTGCTAACCAGCACTGTGTTGCTCTAGTTCTGCAGGCAGATAGCCATAACCACCTTGTTGTGGCAGGTGGCTGCCCCACCTTCTCCAATTTGAACTGGAGATAATGTATATATACCCAAAAATGAGCTGTGGAGATTGTTTTTTCCCTCCTAACATACAGCAGAAATTAAAGATGGTCACTTGATTATTTATATAATGGTAGAACTCAAGTGGGCTGTGAGGACCTGGGCACTGTGAAACCCCTTCTCTGGTGAGTCTGTCAAGAAAACTCTCTATGGATGTTCCCAGTGGGGGAAATTACACTACTGGGAAAAAAAGAAAAGAGAGGGAAATCACAGAGGCCAGGGACAAGAATGAGACATGAGGATGGTTCCTAATCTGCTGTGAAGGAGGAAGGAACAAAGAGTCCTGTGACAGAGACACAATTGACTCTCCCACCTATCCCTTGACCAGTCCCCAGTGGTCATTTGAAACCATTCAATTAATTGATAATGGGTTGCAGCAACATAGTGGTCTAGCATGAAATACAAAACCCAGTATGTTTGCATGTTGGCAGAGAATTACTGAATTAGCATCCTCACTAATGACAAAGGAAGAGCAAAAAGATACCAAATAACTTCCTTCACAGGGTAGAGCATCAAAATCAGTGCAATAGTAGAAAAATAGAGTGGAATGGGTATCTCAGGAGGCTGGTAATAGTGACAATATTTCAAGTTGAGGCTGAGCAGACTAATAATTGAGTTATTGATGTCCTAAGGCTCAATACAGCACACCTCACCCCTTAAGAAAAGGGGTCTCATTTCATTTGCAGGGAGGTGTTTCTGTCAAGTAGAGTGCAAAGCTTTTCTCTGTGCTCTGATGGCTTTCTGGTTGCCTGTAGGGCATTAATGGTTGCAATTGTTTCCTATAAAAGGCAGGGCAACCACACTTTGAAAACACATCTCTACAATGAAAAACTATTAAGAAGTCTTCTTAGTAGTTTCAGTGAAAGAAATACGAGGCCAAATTGGCTTGCAGACTTAACTCCATTCATTTCTAAGAGTCCTTCCAGCCAGAGCAGAAGAAAACAGGGCCATGACACTGCTGCTATGCCTGAATCTCAGTCCAGGCCCACAACTCTGGAAGCTACTGGTGAGGACCAGCTGGAGTTTACACAGCTGGGATGACTTCAGCACCTTGGTAGCACTTCAATGGTCCAGAATTTCTATTACGTAGAGCAATCTCAACCTCCATTCTGAAAAGTATCTTAACTTTTGAAAGATTGATCATCACTACCCATTACTCTGAGAGGGACTCAAGATTCCCCCTTCCAGTTTATTTACCTTCAGTTACTATGTGGCTGTCAACAACTGGACTTTTTTTTTTCATTGAGAAGTTTTATGAGATAGTGTAATTAATCAAAACAAGTGACTCAGGAAAGTGTTAACACACAGGAAAGCTAATTTTCAAGGATTTGTAAAACCTCATGTATGTTTCTAACAGCACTATAGAAATCTACAGCCCAACAATTAATCTCTGAGTTTTTATCTCTGCTGGGTTAGCAGAACCTAAGGGACAGTGCTGGAGTTTTAGGGAATGATGAGAGCAGTGTTCAGCAGCCACCACAAATTTCCTTAAAAAGTCATGAGAATCTTACTTTAATTTTTTTCTCTTTCACTTTAGAAGACCATGAAGTTGTGCTGCTATGAGGTAGCAGCTGTCTGAACCTAGCTTTACACACTTTTTTTTAGACTTCATTTAGACTATGTATTTACCAGTTTGCTTGTCAGGGCTTTGAAGCAGGTACAGTCTAGTGTTCTGGGTTCAAGCAGTATGACAAACTAGCATGACAGACCTCTGTTCTGGGTTAGTCCAAGGCAATTCTGGAAAAAAAACAGCAAGAGGTCAGTACAGGGGACACAAAGTAAGTACCTTAAAAGCACCATTTTCAAATAACCTTTGTCACTGCTGTTTAGGAGCAACCTCTGCCCCTGGAATGCAAACAGTGGCCTCCTCTTGGTGTCTACAGTGCCATGGTCACAAGACCTTAGCATAAGCAGTTTTTATGTCTTTTTTTTCCAGGGAAATAATGAGGTAGAGAAAGACTTCACTGAGCCTCCTGGAATACATATACAGTGTGCATGAATGTCAGGGAGCAGGAAAGATTAATGAAAACCTGATTTGAAACACCTTGTTACTGCACAGTAACAGTCCAAAATGCTGTAGCCATAACACAATGTTAAGATGTGGTTGATTTAGCCACTGCTATGAAAGACTAAGTTTTATTTTGGTGCTTTTTAATAAGAGGGAAGGAAATGCCTCACATTGCTCAGCAATGATTCCTTTGGGCAATTAGGAACGACATCAACAGGCTAGAGGGAGGGTTGCCCGGAAAAATGAAGGGTGCGGGCCAGAAAGCAACAACAGCAGACCCTTGGAGGTTTGAAAGTAACGTGAAGGATACCCAGAGGCAAGACCAAGAACATCAGATCAGGGAAAACAGCAGTAGCTGCATAAAGCCCATGCTGTTGGCTGTTTTCAGGTTTACAGAAGCTTCTGCAAATGAGTAAGCCCTGTGAAAACGTTAAAAGGTTACAGATAAAACGTGGAGTAAACTCAGCTGTATCTGTGTCACAACCAGCAATATGCTGCATTCCTAACAAGAAGATCCTGGATACATTTTGGAAGGGACTCAAGGCTGCCAGGCTCAAAGCCAACACAATCTGTGGGTGGGTGCTGGATGCTTGCCTTGGAACACTCTCCTTGCCAGCTAACCTATGGGGTAATAATGGCATCGGTTTTGGAGGGAGATTTCTGAGTGTTTGAAGCTAGAAGAGACCACAAGTTATCCACCGTGACCTCCTGCTTATCACTAGCCATTACATTTCACTAGTGGGATTTTGATTAAGAGTGATGGTTTTGGTTCTAATGAAGCCATTTGGTGTTCAGTCAGACAATCTATGTGCGTGCTGCAAGACTCCAAGCAGGAAGGGAGCTCAAATCCTTCCAACTCCAGGTGTGGTACAACCACGCATTCCTTGTAGGTGATCCACATACCTATCCTGAGAGAAAATCAAGACACTTCCCAGGTCTCAGCTAAGTGACCAGGAGAATGGTTTTTTATCCCCTGGTTTATCCAACTCTGATCAGCACTCTCACACGGGATATAGGAGTATGAGACACTAGACAAGTATCTTAAAATAAAAACTCCCTCTATTATTTACCTTATCAGGTCTCTCATCTACAACTGTGGCCTATCTTTGAGGAGTCAAAAGAAGGTGAAAAACACCTCCAGAGCTCATCTTGCTAACCACCTAACAGAAGGAAATATCCTTCCTAACTCCTGTGGGCAGCCAGCTCTGGAGCATGAGACTTTATAAACACCAGGATATCTTCCAGAAAGGAAAGGGTGTAAGACAACATCATGGAAAGATGAAGCACAAAAATACAACACTGTCTCAATTCAAAGTTAACCCACCTTCCAACTCCAGTACACTATGTGGGAGATGTACAGGGTAGGTATTTTCAAAGATCACACTCAGAGGTGAAAACATGGTTTATCACTCTCTTCTTCTAGCCCTACCCAACCTTCTAAAAGCAGCAGCAGCAGAAGGGATTTCTAACAAAGAAGTTGAAAGAAGGCAGACTAAGCCCATTGAGATGATAATAGCGTTGAGAAATAAACATAACAAAAACCTTCAAAATGAGAGCAAACGAGGCTCATTGAGAGATAACAAAGCAAGCATTAATTTGGAAGTGTGGAAGATTGAACCAGTTTATTCCGTACGTGAGGAAATAAATACTAGCAATGCTGACAACATTTCCAGGTGAACTAAGGAGTGCGAGGAGCAGAAAAACGGTGGTGAGCAAGGGGTAAGCAAGAATATCTTGGGGATAGAGGGAGATGAAGCACGATGTCAGCATGAGTTACCTGGAGATGAAAGATGAAAAACATGACTCATTCACTATTTGTAAAAGTGTTTTCCAAGTATTTGGAAACAGACACCATAGTTCCAGCATTTAGCAAATAAAGATTCTAGAGGATAGGCTGTCATTATCTCCCTAAAAGACTAACACCCACATTTTTTTAAACCCTCTGAGATATTTATGAGTAGCCAGGGGGTGCACTAGGAATTGTGAAATTTAATTAGTGAGTCACTATAGAATTATGAAGCGTAAATCAGGTCAAATCATTTTTATGCATTAGCTGTTGGTCTTGATTCAGGCAAGGAACCAATGGATCCGACCTCAGAGATCTTCACCTGTATTTGCTTTTTAATCAGGTTCCATGTGGACTGGATTGCCAAATAGTCCACTTGATTCAGTAACAGAAATTGTCAGAAATGGGCCTGATTCTGTAGACATTGTTTAAAAGCCCATTGATTATCACTGTTAGAAAAGCTTTTTATTTCAAGAATGGCAGTAGGGAGTCAAAGATCTGTATCTGGAGTGCTTGTACCCTGCCCTGCAACTGGTGAAGAGCAGAAGACCAGCAGGGCTGTATCTCCATCATCTGTTGTCCATTTGCATCAGATACAAGCACTTCACTGTCCCTTCACTGTACTCTCCAGGAAAGGCTCTCCCAGCACTTCCCAAAGGCAGCTTTTGCACAGTGAGAACTGGAGCTAGGAAAGGCTCAGCAATTTATCTCCAGTCACACAGCAGCTTTCTGGGTTTGTGCTGGGCAAGCAGCTGTGGTTTGGCCAATGGGAATGATAAGCACAAATCATCAGGGTATTTCAGAGATGTGCTCACTATTACCAAGGTCATGCTGAGTCCTGTTGCTGCCATAATCCCTAATACTACCACAGCAGCAAAACTTCTTCCTCAAATCTCTTCTCCATTTCTAGCTCTTTCACATTAAAAATGTGAAAAAAAAATAATAAAATCACATGGTCTCTCTCTCATTGTTAGAGATACTTGTCTCTGCTGCTATATTCCCTGTGCTCTTCCATCTTTTCACCTCCATCCACCAGTCAGTTCTTACCCAGATGATTCTGGCAGGTTTTGCCTCAGGTTCTCTGTTCTGAGCATTAAAGAAGGCTAGCAGCTACTTGTTTGCAATGAGGAGAGCATGCTTGATAAACCCAAGTACTTAAAAGTGCAAAATGAGAGTAACATCCAAATCCCATTGTGCTGTGGTTATCTGGTAATATAAATGCAGGTATATGAACTATCTGAACAAGTTAAAGGCTATTTCAGCTTTTCATGTGTGTCTACTTGAAACTTTTGCACTGATTACAGCAACTTAAGTAATAAAATTAAGGCCTGAAAATAGTTAGCTTCAGACTAGTTTTGTAAATCAAAGTTCTAAATTAAACTCAGTAACTAGATGCTGGGCCCCAGCTAAGATTGAACTGTCTTCTCTTAAGTCTTTACAACCACTATTCTGAAAAGAATGAGAAAGTTATAAGCAATAGTCTCAACCTAGAAGGTAGAGTTAAACCCTCCCACATTACTAAATTAACACAATTCAAAAGCAACTTCTGCAAAGAACCCTAAGGTCTTTGCATATGCAATCAGTAGAAGATACCAGAATTATATCAAAACTATTAAGCAAATTAAAACAAATCACTTGAGACCCCCGTGTTTAATGAAGGACTGTAGTGAGACCATGTTCAGTATTTTCAGTTCCTCTGAATCTTTTTGTTGCAGTGAAATGAATTAAGGGTGGACATTCCCACTCGTCCTGTAGCAGACAGGCTCATTCAAAGATGGCATTCCCAGTGGAACATGTGAAAGGTTCTTGAGGTTCTCTGAACTCTCATTAGGGCTCACACATACTGTACCATTAATTACAGTGGTGGAGGAAGACACAACCCAAGGTCACCAATCCCACTTGCTAACACGTGAAACATCAGAACTTTAGGTAAAGGCAATATATTTAACATTTCTACAGGCACAGAGGGTATCTTTTCTCCATCAGCACACAGTAACTCAATGGTGAGCCAAAGCCCACAGTGGTACCTTCCTGTCATCTGGCAACACGTGCATGGACAGTCAAGACTGCAGACTTCTGTGCTTTCTAGGAGGTCTGCAGTCCAGATACAGTGCAGGCAGGAGCAACACATGCACGTGACCTTCTTCTTGTTGTCAACTGGAAACCCAGGGGGGGAAAGAACATCTGCCAGTTTTATTCCCACATGTATTTATTTGGTTAGTACTTCCATTTCCCCTGCATCATCATTAGGTGATTTCACCAACTACATCAGGTAGAAAGATCATGTTGTTAAAAGTGGCAAGTGTTTAGGTTTTTCAGAAGCAATTCAGGTGAAAAGTGGCTTAAAAGGCAGAGCACTAAAGGGGAGATAGGTTTGACACCCAAAGCCTAAAACTAGATCCAGTTAATGGCTCTGAAAGAGACTTCCAGGATGATTTAATCCCTCTTTTGACACTCTTTACAAGCAGGCTAATGGTACTTCTCAATCTTGTGAGGATGATGTCAGCATTAAGCCTCTAGCACTAGAGATACTCAGATTTGGTGATGATGGGGAGCTTCAGCAACTTCCATAATGAGTGACAACTTGGTAGTACAGTACATGCACCTATCCCTTTACATGGCTGATATTAAAAAAATAATATATTTAAGCCAAAACAAAAGCCACAATCCCTTTGCATCAATTCTAAATCCTAAATAATTGATTCTGGAGTCCCATACCATTAACAGAGAGTCTAAACAGGTTTCATTTACTTCACTGAACATAAAAGTATAAAGACCAATGGCAAGTATTGCATCAGGGAATGAAAAAAAAAATAAAGTACCAGAGGAATCAGAGCTTGTCCTTAACAAAAATTACCTTCCGGTCTGGAAACTTCAGGAGTAGAACAAACTCTTTCAGTAATGAATTAAATTGCTAGTGACCTGACAATTTTCTGCACTCTTAACCTTTAATGTATTTCCCCTTGGCTGGCAATACTTAGACTGCAGTCCCAGCAGTACCCCATTTAACCATCAAATGATGCTTCCCTGTCTCGTACACTGAGAAGGCTGTGGGGTAACAGGGCTGTGCACCCCAGTGCTCATAGAATCATAGATATTAGGGGTTGGAAGGGACCTAGAAGATCATCTAGTCCAACCCCCCTGCCTGAGCAGGATCACCTAGACCAAGTCACCCAGGAACAGATCCAGGTGGGTCTTAAGTGTCTCCAGAGCAGGAGACTCCACAACCTCCCTGGGCGGCCCCTGCCAGAGCTCTGGCACCCTCACTGAGAAAAAGTTCTTTCTTGTGTTGACCCTAAACCTCTTGTGCTCCAACTTGCACCCATTGCCTCTCGTCCTGTCATTGGATGACATTGAGAAAAGTCTGGCTCCATCCTCTCTACACTCACCCTTAACATATTTATAAACATTAATGAGGTCTCCCCTCAGTCTCCTCTTCTCCAGGCTAAAGAGCCCCAACTCTCTCAGCCTCTCCTCATAAGGGAGATGCTCCACTCCCCTAATCATCTTGGTGGCCCTGCGTTGGACTCTCTCCAGCAAATCTCTATCTTTTTTGAACTGGGGTGTCCAAAACTGGACACAGTACTCGAGGTGGGGACTCACCAGTGCAGAGTAGAGGGGGAGGAGAATCTCTCTTGACCTACTGGCCACACTTCTCCTAATGCATCCCAGGATCCATTGGCCTTCTTGGCCACGAGGGCGCATTGTTGGCTCATGGTCATCCCCCTGTCCACCAGGACCCCCAGGTCTCTTTCTCCAGAGCTGCTCTCTAGTACATCAGCCCCCAGCCTGTACTGATACATGGCCCTCATTACCCAATGCCTGACATTCAGAGGTGAGTTGGATGTCCATTGTACTCCCAATCAGGGCAGTGCTTGAATGCTTCCTAAAACAAAACTTTACTACGAGTCAAAATTGGAACTATGAAGCAGAACGAAGAAAAAAAGGTCTCATCACACAAATACAAATAGACATTAGTCCTTTGGTAAAGCACTAGCACTAGAAAAGAAATCATCTCCACAACAGCCAAGCCATGGTTAGACTGGTCAAACACAGCATTGGTTGGAGTCTGCATGGAGGAGTCTGAAAACTCTCTCTCTCTCAGATCAGTAAAGATCATATTCAACTCACTTGCTAATTTTCCTTTTTAATTTTCCAGAAGACTTTTCACTGCTCCAAGCAGCACTAAGTCTGCAGTTCAGGAAAGAAAGGTCATTTCTTTAAAACAGGACACAAAACTTAAGTACCAAGGAGCTATGTAATTTAAGAAATTAGAAGAGGGGGATGAAACAATTTCCTTCAGTGCTTACCCTTTACCATACTCAGGCCTACTTCATACTTATTTACTACCTAGTACAAGAATTACTGGTGAGCTCTAGTTAATAATTCTGCCAATGAGTTAGGCTACCATGGGGGCAGTATGCTAATTGGTATCACACCCTCATAAATGAGAATAATTTCCCACTAAAATTGTTCAGAAAAAAACCAATGACAAGCCTGTCTCACAAAATACTATCTATTTGCAGATTGAGTTGCTTCCCCAATATTATTTAAAATTCAGACCAAATAAAACAAAATAATTCTGTGAGAACAGAGCCTATTATTTATTAAGACAGTTAAACGTGCTATTACTTTTTCCCACCGATGGAACAAAATACAAATCAGCCCTGGGATGACCAGACCATCACATGGGTGAGCAGAGCTCGCTGACAGAGGCTGCAGCAGTGTCATACCAGAGGGAAACAGCAGGATTCAAGGCTCTAATTCAATAGAAAGCCAGCAGATCATAACCTGGGCGAGAGAGATTCCTGAACCATTAAGCTGCCTCTCAAATAGGAAAAACACCCACGGCAACAGTAAACAGGAGATCACAATTATAAAGGGCAAATGTTCACTGTGCAGGAACTGCTTTTTCATAAGAAAAAAATTTTTTTCTTTATTTCTTTTTCATATGACACCTTCGTATTTGGTCTCTAGATGCTGATCTTCCTTTGAAAACCCCCACTTCATAGCTCATTATCTTTCTCTCCTCAAAAATATAAAGTAAACCAGAAACTAGTCTTTCTTCCATCCTGCTCTAGGAAGAAGCTCACAGAAAGACAGAAATCTCCTAGATACTGACAGAGCAGACTTTCCACAAGGGCTTCTAAACCAAATTAGAATTACAGGCAACCTTTAGTCATAATTCACAGATGGTCTTTTATGGGGGTCCAATTTAATATTCTAATAAAGGAAGATTCACAGGAAGCTGCATTTTTATTTGTAACTCTACCCCAGACCTTAACCTCACCCAGGACTGATCCTGCACAACCTTAGCAGAGACAGCATGGGAAGGGAGGGAACTGACTGGGCCATTTAGCATTGCTTCATAGATTCATAGATTCACAGATATTAGGGGCTGGAAGGGAGCTAGAAGATCATCTAGTCCAACCCCCCTGCCTGAGCAGGGTCACCTAGACCAAGTCACCCAGGAACAGATCCAGGTGGGTCTTAAGTGTCTCCAGAGCAGGAGACTCCACAACCCCCCTGGGCAGCCCCTTCCAGAGCTCTGGCACCCTCACTGAGAAAAAGTTCTTTCTTGTGTTGACCCTAAACCTCTTGTGCTCCAACTTGCACCCATTGCCTCTTGTCCTGTCACTGGATGACATTGAGCAGAGTCTGGCTCCATCCTCCCTACACTCACCCTTAACATATTGATAGACATCACCAATCACAGACCATGAATCCCAGTGTCAGTTCAGCAGCACCAGCCTTCCCTCACTCCAGTTCATCACCTCTCAGTCCTGCACACTGATGTGAGGCTATAGCAAGTATCTGCCACTGCCTGTGTTGTGTATGGGGAAGGAGAAGCAAGTGGAGGGTGCAGAAGGACAAGCTCTCTGTCCACTATGAAGTGCATGGACTTTGCAGTAAGGGTAGGGGATGGACACATGGGTGGAAGGTGTTCACTGCTTGCATTTTGCAGGCTTTTCCATTTTGGTTCTGTGCCATCAGTGCTGCCTGTACATCAGCTTTTGGTTTTTAAGCCTGCATGGCTTGGAGCCATCAGGGTTGCTATATACACACAAACATGTAACATAGCTGTTTCACAACAAAGATTTTTGTGCATTAATGCTGCAGAGGGTTTGCCACCAGAAAGTGTTACTGAAGACGAGAACATCCGTTCCAGCAACAGATTGGTACACCAAAGTGTTACTTAAAACACAAATAAAGGGAAGAAAGAATGGGAACATGAGGAGGAAGGGAATACCAAATACTTTTGCAGATATTTATTAAACAAAAGGACTGCTCAGATGTCCAAATTATTATCTGATGTTACTTCACAGGTTTCAGAGGAGGAGTGAGAATGAAAGGATCTGCTCTTGAAATGTATCATCTGTTTACCACACCATGTAGGTGGGCAGGTTATCTTTGAAACAATACATTATATATTTTTTAAAAAATAAATAATTATTGGATGTGACTCATTCAAGATCAGCTTGTCTACTTTTATCTTTTATTCTTATGAGTTAATAGAAACAGGAAAGTTTGTTTCACAGAATTAAATAAAAAAACCAACAAAACATCACCACCAAAAAAAAAAAGCAACAACAAAGAAACACAACAGCAAACCTAAAAAACGCCAAACATAACATAAAACATAAAAAAAAAAAAAAAAAAAAAAGAAAAGTTTAATTTAAATAATTAAAATTATTTAAAAATAAAACTGGGCTGATCTTGCAGATGAGTTGACTTTATAGCAGCCAGAAGTGACCAGAACCACAGGGGTGGGGGGGAACAAAACAAGAACGAGTGGCTGCAGCCTCAGATGCACCACCATAGATGTTACCTCTTCTTGCCTGTCTCCATGAGAAAAGGCACACAGGGCACATGGCATCCACTCACTTTTTCTTTTCCTCAGGTTCTCTCATGTTTCCCTAGTCCTGGGAAACCTGGCTGAGGCTCCGAGGAATATCCAGATGAACAAAGAGGCATTTTAAGGACTGTCACTACAAATTTGTATTTGTTCAAGAGAACTGTCTTCTAGAAGGAAGACCACAGCAAACTTAACAACTTGGACTACACAGTCGAGGAGATTTGGGTCGCTTTTTATTTCATTTCCACATTGCATGTGACAATGAAAGGTTGTGACATTCTAAGTGGTTCCAGACTCCATCAGGCTGTCCACAATGAATTAAAGAGCAATAAAATCCAGATGCTTTCTCAAGTAAACACTTCCTTTCTCAGCAAAGCAAACAAAATGCAAAGGATACTGCTGAATGTTTTCTTCTAGCACATTTATTTCATATAAAGGTATGTTACACTTCTCCTGCACAGAAGTGTGCTCTTTCCAAAACAGTAACCCCCCTGGCACTCTATTCCTGTATTTCTGATGCTGGAAGCCAAATTCTTGAGAAAATATCTGACTTACATGAATGACTTTAATTTGTTTGTAGATATTTAATGAACTCTATATCTAAGATAACACCGACAAGTTAAATTGGCTCCTGGAACAGAGTTTGCAATAAGTTGGAGTAAAATTAAAATATTAGTTCTTAAAGAAAAAAAAAAAAGTAGAAATTCAACTTTTAAAGCACAGAATTTCTGTCCCAAAGAAGGAACATGAAACTGCTTACTGGGAAAAGAAAAACATGTCTACTTTTTATTAGGCTGAGAAGTGAAAAAACAAAAATTACTACACCCAAGTAAAAATGACTAAGTAAAATAATGGTGTTAAACCATTTGCTGCAAACTTATAAAAACTTTTCCACAACACAGGTAAGGACTTTTAAATGAAGTATAAATATTATCCCTAAGTGGAACTGTGTTCTTGAGGAACACTTCAAACCTGAGATTCTGATTGCAATGCATTGCAATTTCCTTAGGAAAAAAAATAAATAAAGGTAAACCAGACCTCTCTGGATCCTCACCTGCAGAAAACAGTTTATCAAACCTGGGCATAAATGAAGAACAGAAAACCTTGGTGCTGATGTCCTCAATACCTAGAACTCTTCAAAAGCAGGTATTCCCATAGATGTTACTTCTAGAGCTCTTCCTCTTCTGGTGCAATGGGGCTTCCATTTCCACTGTGCTTTCAGTGCTTCTGGGCTGTCATAAAAAGAAAAACCCTGATGCTGACTATTTGAATAGACATATCTTTCCATTGAAGCCCAGCAGCACAGCAGACAAACACACCTAGCCTTTAGTAGCAGCAAAAGGGAATTGTTTATCAGAAGACAGTGGTTTCATTCCTCTGCCATGGATATGGCTTTCTATAGATCCATGGCCCCTGCTGAGCTTCAGCAATGGCTTGGTGCAAAGCAAAAGCACTAGAGCAAATTTACTCTAAAATATAGTTCTTGTAAGGACTGCACTAAGGCACTGCTTGAGCCAGAAGAAGGTCCAAGAAATTAAATAATTTTATACCTACTCATCCTCTAATCTAAGGATAGATTTTCAAGCTGAAAAGATTGCCTGGAAGTTTTGGTTGGTTTTTTTTTTGCATTTGATTTAGGATTTTCAGCTACTATAAACCAATGTGCCTGAGGGGAATACCTACTCCTCCCTCACCAAATCTTAGCCCTAATCTTGTCATCTTGAAAGCCAGTGAGAGATTTCAATATAAAGTGATAAAAAGGTTCCAACTGTATTTAATATAAAGCATGTAACTCCAACAACACTCAGAGTGACGCTGGAAACAAATCAGAGCTTTCCTTTTTTTCCCCTTTGAGGGAAAAATACGCAAACAAACATTTGAAGAAATATAGAAAACCATGAAAATCATCAATAAAGAAGACAAGGAACAGGGTAAATCTTGGCAACAGCTGGAACTGTGACTGCAGCCACTGCTCCACGCTTTAAGATGTCAGAAGAGCTGAAAATATTTTTCCATGCTAATACCTGACATCATAGCCCCACTTTTTTTTTCCTGAAGCAGCTGCCACTGTTCCTACTTCTAGCTGATTGCTTCCCCACACACACACCTCACATCCTCCAGCTTTGGGTAGCACTGAGACAGGTTCTCTCCTCCCTTCCCCCTCTGTGTCAATGGAAACTCCATGGAAACCTGGATGGGTACTGGACATTTACCTCATGGTGGAAAAGGGTGTCAGTGCCACTCTGCATTCACAGGGAGATTTTTAAGTTACTTCATTTTAGCTGTTAGATGCTCTCAGTTGTAAGAAAAAGGTTTTTTGGTCCCGCAAACTGTTGAAAACACAGCCTTTTAACTTCTCACACGTTCTGATAAAGTGATTTGGAAAGCCTTAAAAAAAAAATCCTTGAAAGGCAAAAGCGAGCGAAACGTTTTTTAAAGCCGGCACAGATAGAAAGAATATAAATTTCCTCTGCCCAGGCCACATCACAGAGCTTTACTTGATAAAAGCAACATGTTGATTTATTCCATTCCTTTCCCCTGCTGCCCAAGCTGTGAAATACAGGCAGATGATGCAATACCTCCGAGAGAGAAGGGGGAAAAAAACAAAAACAACCAGAAAAAAAAGACGAAAGAAGGAAAAAAAAAAAAAANNAAAAAAAAAAAAAAAGAAAAAAAAGGAAAAAAAAAAAAGAAAACAAAAAGAAAACAAGGCAGCAAGCAGGCAAGAGAGTATTTCCCAGCCTAGCATATTGCTGGCATGTCCAAAGTTACATAAGCTGTTCCTGAGGACTGCAGGAGCTGCCGAGTTGCCCGCACTGCAGGCAGGACTGGAAGCAGGGTGTTCAGAGCCCTCTGCCCACCCCAGCAGCTCTCCTTCAGGAGAAGCATCCGAGACAGAGTGACCAGCTTCAAAACCAAACTCAGCTGTCATCGCCGTTCCTGATGATTAAAAACAGAATCAAACCCAACTCTGGTGATTTCTCCTAAGTAAAGATTAGCAGAAAGTCTTTTGTTCTGGTGGCTGAACTCATCAGACACGCTCACCCTTCCACAACAACACCAGCAAACAAAAGCTGAGGCAGGAATTTCAGTCTCAAACTGTAGGTGCTCCTCACCAATTTCTGCATAGTATGTTTTCAAGACTAAAGCACTAAAATGTACTCAAACTCAAGATCACTCTATTTATAAGCGAGATATTAATTATACAGTGTTAATTTGCACGTAAAATAAGATTAATGTAAACTGAAAGCATTAGATGAATTTATAACATGACGGATTCAGTGCAAGAAATTATCTTAATATAATTTATATATCTGTTATTTGACATACATGTCAAATCAAATTCCCTGCAAAATCTGGAAAGGTTTGCTTTATTTCAGTGTGGCTTTGAATTATACAGTATCCAGGGTATTGCTAAATTCCCCCACTTCTCCCATTCTCTTGTATTGCAACTTGAGTCTCATGAGCCTTTTGGACAAATTCACTAGGTTCTTGTTTGAAAGAAACAGCTTAGAACACTCAATTTTATTTTATTTTTTTCAAATAAAAGCTACATTCGTTTTTTTTTATCATCAGGGATTTACTGAAAATGTGTAATATTTGAATCCTTCCGTTTCAAAGACCAGATGATAAACTGAAAAAAAAAAAATCAACCTCCATCTTAAAGAAAAAACTCATTAAGTTCTCTGTAGTAGAAGAATAATTAAGATACAGATCACTCAGCTATTTCCTATTTCCAGATAAGCACATTCATTTTAAAACTAGTGTCTTCCTAGATTTCACTGTGCCTGTCACAGCCAATTAGTCAAGGGCAATTACACAGGAGGGCAGTGCCTCATGAAAAACCCAGTGGTGCTTATAATGGGATATACGTAGAAGAACAATAATATCCAGATATCAATGATGCCTTCTCTCAGCTTCATACACCTGGGGATCCTCCCCCTTGGTGGATATCTGATCCATACTGAGTGAACCTAGACACCCAATACTGTGGCCTGCAGCAGGAGGAGAAGAACCTGGTCAGCTGAAATAGCAAAGGAAAACAAGGTAGAGGGAGAATAGTGCTCAGTGACATTCTTGCCCTAGAGCTCCATGCCAAAAGATAATGACAAAGTACATAGATATGTCCTAGGTTGCCTGAAAACACAATCTAATGCCAGCCGTGGACAAATACTTTCTTTTTTTTTTAATCTCCTGACAAAGGAGTCAGCCCATATCTCTTAAAGGTCAAACTATCAGAGGAGATGACTCAGGAGGGGAATGGTACAGATGGTCAATTGTGACATTCAGTCACCACTGCCTGCTTTGGTCCACCCCAAGCTTCTGTATTGTAACCACTTCTTAACAATATTTATATTGCATGGCAAGATGCTTGCACAGATTAAAGACTGGCTGAAAACACCAGACCTAATGCTGTTGAATCTGTAACCACAGTGGGCTTCAGATCTGTGTCTGAACAGAGCTGTTGGCCAACAGCCATGCTGACTGACTACTAGGTGTACCAGCCCAGCTCTGTCTTGAGGAACACTGTGTTGTCCCTTCTCAGTTGGAATCAAATCAATGACCAAATAAGAAATAATTCCTCAAGAGAAATCATTATAGTGGCTGGATAGGAGGATTCTGACTTCTCTACTCATGCTTGACTTGGGCTCTGTTCCTCACCAATATTGCTGTGCCTAAAACTTTTGGAAAAGGTACAAGCAGAACTGAACAGTGACACCTGAAAGTCCATGCCTACACTTCTGAAATAATTCTCAGATCTGGCAAGACCAGCCCTGCCGAATCCATCTCCAGACACCAGATAAACACTGTAAATAACTTGCCATCACCCTGTAATAGAAGTGTTCATCATATCATCACTGCAGCAATTCCAAAAGTCTTTGGCACTGGAACAGCAGACACAACCTTAGCTGATCCTGGCCCAACCTCTGCTGCCTCTGACAGCACTAGGAAAGAAATGGTTTTTGGTTGGTGCACTGTCTGAATTGCAAGCTTCAAAGAGGAGTTTTGTTCCTCTGCAAACCCATAGGGCAGAGGATACCACACACCCAGGCCCAGCCCTCTGGCAGTCAAGAAGCTGGTAACACCAGCAAGGATTCTGAAGATGTTTATCCTCTTATTGAGAATAACTAACCCCCATCCCTGTTACCTACATGTTTAAGCTAATTGGGTCACAAAACAGTGAGCACACATCTATGGGATGGGCCACATCTTGCCTCTAAGAATCAATACTGTGAGTATTTGGGGCCCTCCCAAGAGCCATGCCAAAACTCACTCAGGCATGCTGCACGAATCAGAACACTTGGGTCAATCACCACCTTAGTTACAGACCTTTCCTACTTCTCCACTGCCTTCAGACCAACTCTGATTGGTGTCCCCAAACACCGACTGCAAGCCAGTCACCAGAATGGAGCTTCAGGTCAGAATATGCTGCAGTCTCAGTGCCAAATCTGGGATTTTTACTCTCTACACCTTGTCAGCTGATGCCTGCTGCTGCCAACAGGGACCTCTGCATGTTCACCAGGACTAGGTTCCTAGCTCTGTTTAGAGACCTTTAATTAAGTTATTGCATATCATATTATTATTGCATATCATATTATGCATATGACATGATTTACATACAGACAAAACCAGAGAAGACAGCAGAACAGGCATTGAAGCTTTGTCTCAGAATGAATCCTTCATTTCCAGAAGATGAGCAGTATTGAAAATAAAGCTGCCACTGACTGCACTGCTGCCACCAAGGTGTTACTTGTGAGCAAACAGAAACTTGGCCCCAAACGTGCTGCCTCTCCTCAACCCCTTACACCTCTCTGAAGTAGAAGATGTAGGATAATTTCTGTCTATTACAGGATACTGGCTGAGGCTGGTAGTAATGTTATTAGTAATAAAAGGAATAAGAAGACCAAAAAAAAAAATAAATAAAAAAAATCCAAATGGTCAAAACAAAAGAATTTTGTTTTGCTATTGCATGCGAAGCCATAAGGGAAACACTTAAAATGCAGATTCAATTCTGCTGTCCTTTTTCAGACCCACCACTCTCAAAGGGATACAACAGCCCTGCAGAATATTTAGACTAAAAAAGGCGTAGAGGCTTAGAGTCAGATTTAACCTCAAGTCTTAAATCAACAAATGAACAAATATTTAACATTTTTACTTTGCGACAACAGCCTTAGAAATATAGATCAGTGGTGGTGAGCACTGGATGTGAGCTCCAGCCTCTCCATGTTTTGGAGCCTGGGACACCCCTGGGATAGACAGTGTGAGCTGTGGACAAGGTCCCACTACTGCCTTGGTGCTGGCCAATAGCACAGTCCAAACCACCATGTCTCCACAGCTCAGAGAAACAGCTTCATGCCAAGATTTACCTAACAGGTGTAAATAGCAGAGGAAACACTCCAACAAACCCATACACAGCCCAAACTCATCACCAAGACAATAAAAACAAACACGTCTGGGGGGTGTGGGGGGGGAATCCAGTAATTCTACAAACACACTGACTGTCGTGTTAGGCAAATACACCAAATTACACTGCAATTTGCCAAGTGTGGTACTATTAGGTTTCCTCCTGCACAGCGTCAGTACTGCCACTGCAGGTCTGGTTAGGATCACCTCTGTGAAAAATAACACTTGTGAGATAGGCCACACGGTTTCTTTGAACAATAAATTATCATCAGCCTGGTTTGAACAGCATTAAAGTGTAATCAGAATTCAACAGGGAAACCTCAGCCTCTTTCAAAAGTCAATGACAAAAATCTCTTTCCTGTCAGCACAATGTAGGTTTGAACCCCAGTGTTACAACGTTCAAAATACTGATTTTAGATAAAGCAAGCAAAATGGCAACACATGGAGCAAGGGGCAAGAGACAAACCTCAGCTTGGGAAAACTGTTCTTTAAAAACTAATATTTGTAAGGTCAACCCATGTCTAGCTCTGTTCCCAGTGGTAATTTTGGACCAGCCACTGAAGCTCTCTGTGTTGCAGTGAGCACAGATGCAACAGGGGGGGCAAAAACACCCCCATAAGAACTTGAGATTTTAAAGCTCACCCAAAGTGAGTGGAGAGGAATGATATCCATAACTACAGCTTGGTATTGGTAATGTGTTGACACTGAGTTTAATATGACCAGCAAAACTTTTCCACTTCCACAAAATTCTTTTTCTTTCCTTTTGTTTTACAGCCTGCTGAAACAGTGTTAGTCCACATCTGGTTAGTGTCTGGTTTAAAACAGACACCAAACAGAAAACCCCATTCTTGGGATTAAAGAGGCAGGCAGGCACTCACTGCACAGGGCAGAAGAGCTATTTAATGCTTTTCTGCATAGCAGCAGGGCTGGGGGGGATGCACTGCAGTTTTGGGGACATTGTGTTCTGCTTTCTGAACCCCAAACTCTTACTTCAAATTTAGTTTTCTTGATCCTTCTTCCCTCTGAGCAGACAGTGTGTCTAACAGAAATAATGAAATATAAAGATTAAGCTATTTTAAATGTTTCTAAAAGCCACTGTGTAACAGGTATACAGTGAAAGCATGGAGTAAATTCCCTTTATCATACAGAACAGCCCAAAAGACCCCTTGGTGCTACTAATGAGACACAGTAGGAAAAAGAAGCAGCAACATGTAAAAAGGGCACCAGCAAATAAAGGTAATAACCATCACATAGGCATATTATTCTAGAAAGACATCCAGCAAGGAAGTGATGAATACATTAATGCAAAAATAAGCAGAGATCAGTGGAAGCTACAAACAAGGAGGGAAAGTGTGCTACCCATTAAAAATAGTGAGAAAAATAAATGTAAAAGCAGTGTTTCTGAAATTTCTGTGTCTCCTGCATTATCAACACGTGCTCTTTAAGCATAGCTATGATCAAGTTTTCTAATTGCAACAATAGATGAGTAATTACTGAATGCTGTAATGGATTGGATGAAATCTCTTTGAAATGTGATGAGTCTAACAGCAACCCAGCATGGAGAAAATGCCTTAAAATCCCAACCTAATTAGCCTCATTTCTGGAAGGTGTCAGAAACAAAGGCAACCTCCTCTTTTAACATGGGCACAGATCATCCCACATAGACAGGCACATGCTATACATGTGAAGGAAAAGATCTTTCAGTGACTGTTGCTGTAAAAAGAAGGATGTATGTATGACTAAAAAAAACTGAGAGGAAAAAAACCCAACAAACAAGCCAAAGCAAAGCCTCACAGAGGCAGACAAGCAGAGGGAGCACAGCATGACTAAGCACTGGGCTCACAGACCCTACCACCCTAGGCAGCATTTTGTTTTCAAGTAAACAGCATCTATATGGGGTCTGTCCCATTCCCTCCATTTCCCCTCCCCATCCTCTCCCCAGTGCAGACACAGGATCACAGTGGCACAGACACACAACTCACACCATCATTTGCTCATCCTCATTAGTACAGCTTGCCTTGCCTTGAAATTTTCCTCAACTGAGTCCAAGAAGGCAAATTATATTATATAATTAATAATAATATATATNAAAATATATTCATATTATATATTAATTATATATTTTTATATATATTATATAAATTATATTATTTGGTAACTGCAGAAAAGATACTCAGCAATGTGAAAATGACAGTAAAATGAAAATGTTTCATAGCCATTACATTAGTGATTTGTTAATGTCAGGGGGCAATTTTGGCTGTCTGAAATGTACGTCTTGCATTAAAAAACCAAGCACAGCTACATCACTCCTAATGTGCTTAGAAACAGAACTCTTTATTTTAACACATCTACTAAAATCATCTTCCTCTAGGATGTGATTACAGGTACTTGAGGAACAAATATGTGGCTTTAAGACAGAACACCTCTGAAACATGCTTTACAGCGAACTGCATTGCACCATATTCACCATTCTCCATTGTGCTTGCTGACTGTGATCCTGTTAACATCACCTTGCTCACAAAGAACTTAACAGACAATAAAATGAATTGCAAGAAGAACAAAAAAAAAATCCATTAAAAGGAAGTGCAACTGTAAGAACATTCAATATCTTGCCCATGTGGACAAGAACTGGATCAGAGTTTCTCCCACAGATATACCTGTCGGAACTACATTACAAATATACAGCTATAAAAATTATTAAGCAATCATGATACAAGATCTAAACTTTGTTATCCTTGTTTCATTCTGTAATAGAGGAATTAAGGAAGAGATTGATGCTACAGAATAAGAGACAAGTCATCTTCCCCCACATTACTCCTCATCATGCCATACCATGAACAGAGATTAAATAGAGGCCCAGATAAATTCAGATGATACAGCTATCAAACTTAGGTGTTGCTAATAGGCCCTTCACAAGGGCATCTGACTATTAAAAGGAGGCAATGCAAAAGCTGTAAAATGGATGAGAAGAGAGTCAAAAAAAAGGAGTTACTCTGAATTGCTTAACAGGATAAGCACAGGGAAATGGGGATAGGAAGGAAGAGGCAATGCTAACATTGTGTTTCATTTTGTCTCCTCCCAGTCAGCAAAGTGTATCTCTCCTTTACATCAGCACCAACTATAAGGGACTCCACAGAGGACTGTGAAGTTGCACCAATATAAGTGAAAGGGAATTAGAAGTGGCCTGAGATTCCTCCAGATTGTCCACATTACATTGATGCTGAGATGAAAGGGACATTTCTCCTCAGCGGTGGAGCAAACTTGGCTTTATTAAAACCCCATTCCAGGGTTTTATATATGATGATATATATCCATGGATATATGGATGATATGGATGATATATATCCATGGATATATGGATGATCCAGGAGGGCTCTGTACAATGGAGGAAAGCTGGGCTACCACTCTAGTAGTGCCTTCCCTGAGAGCAAACACATCCTCCAAGCACAACCCTTACTAGGACATCTGAGAATCCACCAAGATGCAGACCACGCCTGACCTTCCCCAGAAACAAAACTTCTCTACAAGGAAAAGTCTTCATTATTGCAAGAGCTGCTGCTTGTGGACCCACGTGGAGATGGCACAAGAGCCCAGTCAGGGCCACTGTTCTTGCTCTTGCAGTCCCTCTTCCCTACAGGCAGTAACATCAGGGGATGCCTCTGAGATTCTGGACACTAGGAGAAAATTAGCAACAGCCTGATGTTTAATATCAACCCTACTTGTAGCTACAGCATAAGGTTCTTTCTCTGGGAAACAGGATTACTCTTGGATAGACATTATAAGCATTGTGTTTGTTAAAGAACCACCACAGTAACAAATAATAATAATAATAGAATACAATCAAGCAGTAAAGCTATTAGTGCGTTCCATTCATGGATCTGAAGTTTAGTGACTCAAACCTAGCACTACTTTGGGAAACTTGAAAAACAAGAAGAGGTTTTCCTGGCTGCTAGAAAAGGGCAAATGAACATCCATAGGCAAATTATTTGATGGTCCCTTCGAAGGCAGGAGAAGAATCTGTGGCTGAGGTGAGAGAAACCCCCAAATTTCAGACCAATAGTTAAATGCTGCCCTTCTCAGTAGTATAATTTTATCATGGAGACTGTTTTACTGGGCACCTCTATCTGTGCTACCCAAAAAAGTTATAGCAGCATACAACTGACAGCTGAGATAGGTAGAGAGATTCCCGTGTGACTCTTGGAGTAAAAAGACACACCTCCATTTATTTTTGTCATTTAAGGTGTATAAGCTCTGTCAAGTAGTTATCATTACACTGGAATTAAAGCATCAACATGAAAGGAATGATGTTTCTAACAATCCTATTATAATTATCTGAGTGTGACTGGCAAAATTTCCCTATATGAACAAGCTCCTACTGCCTCTGATAATAAGTTTAAGGAATTGGTTAAATGGGAATTAAATTTACTTCCAGGAAAATTAACTTTTTAGCAGAGGGACTTCAGTGTTAAGTATTTGCCATTGTTTTATTGTACTTCCTCAAACATGATGGGATTGTTCAGCCTGGAGAAGGCTCCAGGGAGACCTCCCAGTACCTGAAGGTACATATAAAAACACTGGAGAAGGCCTGTTTACGAAGGCCTGTAGTGAAAGGACAAGGGACAATGGTTTTAAATTAGTAAGAACTGGATGTAGATTAGAAATAAGGAAGAAGTTCTTTACCACAAGAGTGGTGGACACTGGAACAGGTTTCCCAGGGAGGTGGTTGAGGCCTCATCCCTGGGGACATTCCAGGTGGGGCTTCACAGGGCTCTGAGCAGCCTGGGCTAGTTGAAGGTGTCCCTGCTCTCAGCAGGGGGGTTGGACTAGATGAGCTCTAGAAGTCCCTTTCAACCCTGACATTTCTATGATTCACCTGAGCCACAGATTTGTAGGTCTGAGTCTCCTGTCGTTGGGTTTGAAATTGCCTAAATCCCTCAGTACCAGGGGATTCAGCGACAACTTAGAGTGAAAAGCAAAATCAGATCTCAGAGAGAGGAATCAATGGGAAGCGTTGCACGTACAAGAAATGCATCTCAGTGGAGGTGTGAAGCAGCCTGTTGTGCTTCATTGCCAAGCCAGAGGAGGTTTGTTGGGCTCCCACAGGCAGCACAGGCCACCAAAGCACTTTGCACGCTGGCTCTAGTGTTTCCCAGCCAGTGGGGAGGGCCTGTGCACTGCAGGGAAAGTGGAGCTACACCTCGCTTCCCTGCACCAGGAAGGCATGTATGGCTCAATATGGGACACAACTGGTTTAACTTCCCTGAAATGGGTGTCTGCTCTCAAGCAGGAGCAAAATGCTGATAAGCTAAATACTGCCTCTTGAAGTAAGTACCCAGTAGAAGTATCACCCCTCCTGTGGACACAGCCCTAAGCTGTGTGTAATGGCTACAGATCACACCCCAGAAAATCAGCTGACATCAGAGCCAGACAGCTGCTGAAGCCAGAGGGCCAGACTCATCCTGGCTGCTCCCTCCCCGCTCCACCTTGCATCCCTCTTACTCAGAGATCATTCAGGAGCCACCAGCCACCCCCTTGGCACCAGGGGAATTGATCTCAGAAGGCTGGATCCAGGGGGGTTGTGGAGTCTCCATCTCTGGAGACACTTAAGACCCGCCTGGATCTGTTCCTGGGAGACTTGGTCTAGGTGATCCTGCTCAGGCAGGGGGGTTGGACTAGATGATCTTCTAGGTCCCTTCCAGTCCCTAATTTCTGTGATTCTGTGATCCCACCACTCGGCGGAACTGCTTGTGCCAGGGAGCTCATGAGCTGATTTTGGTATGGCTGTGTCACACCATAGCTCTGGCACATCCCACTATGCTGAGGAGAGCACATGAAGGACTGGGAATTTGAGCAGCACATATTACCTGGCAGCTTGGCTTCCAGCAGCTAGACCTGCCACTTACTTCAGAAACCATGGGATGCTGAGACAAAAACTGGGATTTCAAGAGCCCTGGAACTGACAGTACCCTGAGGCAAGAGCCCTGCTGTTGCCTTCACTACCCATGTTCAGAAAGCCAACACAATGGAGGAACAACTACAAGGAAGACAGAGAAAAGCTCACACCCAAACAGCCACAATCGTGTTCTACAAGACCCTGATACATTAAAATGACTAAGAAAACACACCTGTGACCTCCAGCCTTCATGAAAGCAGAGAGAAGTGACCACACAGACTGTACCACTGACTACTAGTGACAGAGCCACGGTAGAAATTCATTAGTACAGTTAGAAAGTTTCTATTCTTAGTCTGAATTTGGATGCTCCTCTCTAATGAACATAAGCCATGGTTGAGAAAGTTAAATAAAAATCCATTTCCTTATATAGCAGAAAGATTTTAGGCTACAAGCATCCCATACCACAAGGATTTTCAGCCTAAAAATTGCATTAGGATGACAATTCAGACATTAATTCTTTGTTTAAACCCCGTGGATCGAGCAGTTCTTAAAACACAATTCTTTTAATAAAAATAATAATGAAAAATAAATCCCCATATATATAGAAAAGGATCATAGAAAAGTCTTTCTTTAGGAAGGAGAAAAAGAGTTGAACAGACTTTCTGAGAACATACACTATTTTATAGTTTGTGATGAAAGTTTTTACTATTTTTCTTTATTGTACAGAAGAGAGGGGACTTTGTCTTCTATTACTGTGCACAGCTCAGAAAAAAATCTATACAGGTATACTTTTGTGTAAAGGTTCACCTTCCATGAAAGCCTATTGTATAAAAAACACAGACAGAAATAACCAGAATTAGCCAACTTCGTAGAGATGCAGCTGAGTGTGAAAGGTTATACCTTCTAAAACACCAGGAAAAAATACAGTTTCAGTAATACTCTTCTACAGGATGTACCTACTTAAGTTCAAGTGTCAGTAAACAGAGGAAAACATCCTAAATAATCTGCAGACCACAATTCCCACCCATTGCCCACAGACTAGTTAGTTAGGGCTCTTGTGCTCCCCAGCATTGATAGAGTTAGTATATAAAGGTGCCTCTGTCTCACTCTTTCCTTCTGTAATACCTTTATCCAAAGAGCAGAAGATCCTTCCAGAACCAAATTCCACACAGTCTTTTTTTAAAGAGGAGGAATTATAAAGACACTGAAAGGTTAAATAATTTGCTTGTGTTTTTTTACTGAACAAATAGCAATCTGAAACTTAACTTCGTGGTCCTTCTTCTAGCCACCATGCTTGTGGGCTTACTCAGGAACTCACTCTCACAAATTTATATTAACTTGTATTCACTTAATAATACCTCAACAGGTCACAAAAAATGAAAAAAAAACCCCAAAACCAAACCACAAAATCAACAAAAACTAAACATGAGTGCAGGACCTATATCTCTAATCAAATACAGCTTGAATTTGATACTGCTCACAGGAAAGACATTTTTAAACTGTTCTGCTAAAGAATCTGTACATACAGTTCCTGCAATAATCCTGACCATAATTTGGATGCACAAACCTCTACAGCTCCACACAGCCACCACCAGTGCCTGTGGTGCTAAACCACAGGGCTAATCCTGTCAGATGCCTTTGATAGACAGAAAAAAAAGTTAAAACAGGACTTTTTTATTTAACAGGGTAGCAACATAGTAAAAACCATCAGGAATGTCTTCACACAGTTGTACAAAAGGTACAAGCCAGTTCCCTTGACAAAGCCATGCTGGAGTGTGTGGGATTTACCTCTAGATATGCACATTTATACTGGGAGACCAGGTTCACAACAGCCAGCACAGGCTGGTGTCCCTTTACAGACACAGCTCTTCTCTTCTGGCAACACCATCTCAGTAGTCACAAAGGATGAGAATAATCCCCATTTGTGGTCTTACTTAGCAAACGTTTCCTAAGGAACAATTACATGGCACAACACTCTGTGATGAAGTTTGCCAGTTGCTCCAGTTTAGTCTGGGTTTCTCTACATCAGGTATTCTTCATGCTCAGGAGTGAGTGTGGAGAAGATAACAAAGAGAAGGTGCTGTCCACACTTTACATCAGAGGAGTCACAAAGCTGATGTTGTGGTGTTTGGGCACTTCATCCTAAAAAACTCTCTGCTAATGGTTTTAAGAAGCTGTCAGGTGGAGCCCTGGAGGATAGAGAAGGTGAGAGCACTGGAGGTGAAAGCTCTGTTACCTGCACACAGGAGGGTGAAGAGAAATGGCTGGTTTATAGGACTGCAATAAACCCTCCACTAACACAGTAACACAGGCTTTGCTTTCTACTGCTGAGTACAGAAGTAGTGTAGAAAGCCCAGAAAGCCCACAGAGCATGAAGTTAAACTAAGAACATGGGCCAGCAATACAAGATGTTGGACAATCCTGGCTTAGCTGGATGGCCTCGTTTCTCATCAACGTGAGCAAAGAAGGCCTTGATTTAGTAATGTTTAATATTAAATCAAAATAATAAAATTGAGTGTGAACATTCAGAACAAAGAGAAAAGGTAAAGGATGTGTCCTCTTAAAGTGGCCTGTATTTATTAGGAGACATACTACTGAATGAAGAAAAGAAACTGGGAAAATCTGTATCTCCCAGTGCCTCTTGATACACAAGGAATCTGAGAAAAGAGCATCAAGATTTAGTATCGATTCCTACAGATAAATTTCCTTTAAAGATGTGACTTAGGCTACAATTAACAGACACAGACTAAGGAACTGAGCCCATTTTTTTGTTTGCAAAGGGACACTAAAATCAAGATCATCTTAAATTGATGACATGGACTCATTTATGTTGGTGTGGCAATCACCTAGGAGCTCAGACCAAAATAAATGCAGAGTTCAGCCCCACTACCTTATGTAATGCTTGAGGAAGGTAGCTTAGAGGTGGAGGGGCTTTTTTCATTATTTTTAGTAATTTTCACTAAAAAAAAAAAAGAATTAGAAATTAGTCAAGAGACTTCAAACCCAACAATGCAGTCTTACCACAGCCTATGTTAACTATATGATTAAAAAAAATCCAGCTAGCCCATTATCTCTAACAGCATCTGTGAATTTTTGCAACCGCCGTTTCTGCAGACATCCCAGTTGGTCACTGGAGGTGGTAAATGAGATGATTTGCCACAGATGCGAGGAACCAAATCCCAGAGCAGCACAGAGAACAAACAAGAGCTCTGTCTGAGCCACAGCGGAGCCTCCTTTCCTCCCCGTTTGGGGCCAAAGGCACCCACAAGCAGCTGCAATAAAGCCACGGCATCAGTTACGGCCCCGCCGCTGCTGGGGAACCGCACCAAGTTGCATTTACTTGTTAGAAGCGATTGAGCTGAGCTGATCTGAGCTCCCCTCCGTAGCCACACTCTGCACAATTCCCCTGCACGCTGCACCATCTGCCCTAAGTCACCCAGGTTGGCCGTGGTATACCCTGACACACCCCAGAAATCAATCAGGACAGCTCGACGTCAGCACCCGCGGAAGGAGGGCTGCCTGTGTGACCCCACTTTGTCTGCGGGAGCACGGCTGCCCCCTGCCCAGCTAACCCCCCTCCAACAACGCCACCTTATCGCGGGCAGCCGGCCCCCATTCTGCACTTTCAGTTTTATTGTGCTGATGCAAATCGTCTGCTGAACATCCTCCCTCCACGGCATGTGGCTTGGGGTTTTTTTTTCCTCTCCAACCTCCTTCCACGCGGCGCGCTCCAGCGTCAGGCTGGCTCCGGCCAGCTCCCATTGTTCACATTGTTATTGTCATGGCAAGGGCGTCAGAGGAATCTTTTTTCTTTTTTTTTTCACTTTTTTGTTTTGTTTTGGTTGTGTTGGGTTGTTGTTTGTTGGGTTTTTTTTTGCCAGAACAGCAATTTAAAGCCTAGAGCTTGAAAATACACTTTCCATTTGCAAGAAAGCTACCTGACTCTTACAAGGCCAAAGAGGAGGGACAGCCCCACGTGGTTAAAAAGAGGTGGATGCTGATAGAAATCAAAGCAGGGCCACAGAAAGAAGCCATTTGCAGAAGAGGGTGAAGACACCACAACTAATCTGCTCTGCAGTGGCCTACATAGAAGAGGAGCTGCCACAGCAGATTAGATGAGTGGTCCACTGGGGCTGCCAACACCACTGCATCTAGCTCTAAAAGCACAAGAGAAATGATGCGTGTGACCAGGAGTGACAAATGGGAAGAAGTAAGTAGCCAGCTAATTGTGCAGGATTGTACACGAGCTATTTCCCAGCACCTGCTTGTGAGCAATATCACCACTTATTTCTTCAGGTGCTGCACTAAAAACATTGAGCTCTGCTGCAAAATTGCCTGTCTTTCAGCAGGAAGCCCACACATTTATTGCACGTGTCTCCACCTCTCGTGACTACAGGTTGCAGCAGTTGACAAGGTGTTGGGAAAGGAATTATATCCTTTGATTAGCTCTACATTTACTATACGAACTTCACAGTATGGAGTGTGTCATCTTTTTTTTTTTTTTTCTCCTTTTTTTCCATTCAACAGGAAAAGCAGGAGGAAATGAGCATGTTTCACTATTCCTTTCACAGGTTTGGTTTTTTAGAAGTATTTTTAGATACTGATCTCCTTCTCAGTTCAGAAAGCCTCAGGCCTGTCTCCTGTAACCTTTCTTGTTTAAAATCTCTTACACATTGATCCTGCCTCCTCCTGTGACTGCTTTTATCACATCTTTTCCAATTGCTACCACTAGAGGAGATGGCAACCTTTCACATACTATTCGAGCCCACCCTCAATTCTGTATCGTGCAGGCTTACACCTTCTAGTTGAATTTTAATCCCCTCTTTAAGATAAGTGAGTATCCTAGCAACTCCAGTGGTTACTGTGGTTTCCCCAAGTCCCTTCACCAGGTTAGCCAGAATAAGCCCCAAGTGTTTGGAAGAATACATGAGGATTAATGGGAACCTCTAGACCTTTGTGGGTTTTTTTCACATAATACGGAGTCACCTCATTCTCTCTGTACCTTCAGTGCCCTTCACCCTCCTCCTCTCCACATCAGCACTGCTCTTTGCAACCCTTCAGGTGCTCTTCATTCTCTACACTCACTTTTCAACTTGAAGCCCAAAGAAAGCCTTCCCAGATTTCATAGGACTTCAGGCCAGTTCCCAACTTACTTTCCACTCCCTTTTCTAAATTCCTCAAACCCCTACAATGCTCTTGGTTTGAGTACCAACTTCTTCTGACTAAAAGTCCCCTCTTAACTTTGCTCTGCTCTGAGTTGCTGCCAGTCATCATTTGTTCATTCTATGGCTTCAGAGCATGTCCCTTGCTTGGGCATAGCAGATACCCACACTTCCAAATCTTACCTCATCAGATCAGGATAAATGTTCCTTGCCCAGCAGCTCTGTATTTACTTTCAAAGTTTTTTTACAAAGGGCTACAACAAAAAGGTCTTTAAAATTGGAGGCACTTGGCCAGGAACTGGTTCTCCAGGTCCCTATACTGGCCTTTCCTCTCCCTAATTATGCTCTGAAGTGCCTCAGCAAGCAGTCAGTAGCAGGCATGACAACAACTTTCTCTCACCACAAACACCTAGTCATAACTTGCTAAAATACAGAAGTTATTCATCAGGCTGTCTGGTCGTTTAAAGAAACCAACATGTCTATTTATTACATGCTTGGGATGTCAGCCTCTATCTGAAGAAGAATGCTGGATTTCACCAGGACTGGGGTGAAGACCACAATTCATTAATTTTGTGATTCCATGCTGTTTATTCCAAAAGCCTTAGATTTAGGAAGACAAGGACTGCTCCTTTATCAGAGAAGTTGCCCATGCAGGAGTATAACATGGGGCTACCAATGCTCTCCTCTAAAACCTTCCCTCAAGCTGAAGAGAGGATGACCCAGAGACAGACTGTAGGAGAGGAGCAGCAGGTCTTGGCAAAGATTTTCTACTGACCTGTTATTTAAAATAAGATCAGAAACATTATGAGGGAAATTTAATTCCCCCAGAAATTGAAGAATTTCTCTCATGTGGGAAGACATGAGGTCATCCACCTCAAGATAGTATGTGTTACACAGCCTTTGAGTGAGATGCACTGAGACAAGTGGGGAAGCACCTCTCAACCACATACAGCTCTGCTTATAGTCATCAGCTCTCTACACATTCATACCTTGTCTGGGGCTTTAATTAATAAAACATTGCTTTATGTTATGGGTTTTGATTAATAAACCATTGGTTTATTTTCCTGCTAGACAAGTCTGACACAGTGGAGTAAGATAAATGAGGGTAGAAAAATAATAAGAGGACAGCTATGATGCAGGAATGATGTACAAAGCAGAAATATGTTGCAGGAGCTTGGGGCAGGGGGAGGAGGATGCCTACCCTTTGGTGGAATAACACAGATCTCATACAGCTTGTGCCTCCTGGGGTAAGGGCAGGGAGCTCACAGGGGACATCTCCATATCTACTCCTTCATGTCACTTGACACATCTCTGGCAGAGGTGGGCCAGGACATCAGTTCACTTCCAAACCTTAAAGGGAGGTAGATAGACAGACATCAAGAGGGAGAACATGGAGAAAAGTGAAGACTAAGCATGGAGCCAACCTGCTAGATAAAGGAGTTTCCACATGAAGCCAACAAGCTGCCAGCTGGGGATTTGTGATTTTTCCATGCTCTCCCAGATAGCACAGTGCCACCACCAGAGGCATGGGCACACCTTTCCTGAATTTTGTCCTTCTTTAATGCAGAAGATGAGATTTCTTATACTTGTTTTCTTAACCTCTGCATTTTATTTTTGTTGCAAGACTCCAGAGCAGGTTTTATGCCAACCAAATACAGATTTTATTTGGAAGGGTTAAGTTCTTCTGCAACAGACACTGATACAATTCTTTAAAATCATGTCCAATTCTTAATTGCTGGAGACAAAGACTATTTGCAGCACAGAGAGATGCCCGGAATACCCTTCTGCAGCAGTGTTGCTGGCAAGGAAAACACTGGTCAGCAATGATTACTTTTTTGTGGCACAATTTGCACACACTGCATTGGCTGGTGCCACCAGAATCAGTAGCACTGACAGGAGGGGTACACAGAGTCCCTGTCAAAAAGCTACCTCTTTTTTCTCCCACAGCAGGGAGACATCCAGGACAGAGCAAGTGTGCCATAGCATCAGTGTCCATCTTGCAAACAGTCCAGTCTTCAGTGCCTCTAACTCACAAGGACAGCTGACCACTGAACACCTTATCATTCTCATCTTCCCATAGTATTTTGGATTAAATAAGGCATCTTGCCTAACTAGCATCAGGGGATGTGGCAGATTCAACCATACAGCCTCGACACAGCACCAAAAAGTATGTGAAAAGGGGAAAAAAACAAAACAAAAAGATCCCAAACCACAAACAAAGAAAAACAACCACCACAAAAAGCAACAACACTTTATATAATACTTGTTTTGGCAGCATTCATCCCTTACAAAAATTTATCTTGCTTCGGAAGTTTCTTGAGGGACTTCTGCACACACAGGAGCCACTCCCTTTCTGTCACTACCATTATCCTTCAGTCCCTGTGTTATATATCCCCTCACCCTTTGGTGTGGGGGTGGGCTAATGCCTTGCCCCCAGCAGGGACACTCCTTATACTTGGAACTTTTGGAAATGCTCAATAATCGTCTTCCTTTCCCCAGGACATCTTACATAGTTTTACACGTCTCCTTCCTTGCTCACAATCCTAGCAGCCTTGACTTTCCCCTTGCACAGCTCACCAGAGAGCCCCCCAATCCATGTCAAAGCCTCCTGTATCCTGTTACCCACCACAGGACCCTTCTAATCCCCTGTACTCAGCTTTGAGATCCCACAGGTGAAGGGCAGAATAAGGTCTCCCAAGGCCTTTTTCTGCACATAATCCGCTGACTTTCAGCTAACCTTCCACTAAGCAGCACTGTAATACCCACTTGCAGACACTGAAGTGCAGAAGCACTTTTTAATAGTAATAAAACCAATGTTCTTTTCACTCTGCTGAAAAAAAAAAGATGGAAAATTTCCAGAGGCAAGCCATGCAGTCAGCCTCCCCTCCACGCCCACGCCCGCGGGCATGCGTGGGGAAGAAGTTCACTCTCTGCCATGGAAGCTTCTCATTTCTCCAACCTCTCCCCTCTTTGATGCCCACAGAGATGCTCTTCTACTTTTTTTCCTGAGTGCCTTCCCTCCTTTCAGAGCTTGACTTAACCTCCCATCCTGATCAGAGGCCTCTCCATTCAAGACATAGCTCAAAAAATAAAAGATAATCTTTTTATAAGACCACAGTGATGTGCTAGGCTCTGGCTCAATACAAGAGCAGACTGGCCAGCCTCTCCACACCATCACAAATTCATTTTAAGTGATAACATTTTTCATTCAGTCTTTACTACCTCCTCTGACAAAGAGCACGTTGGCCAATTATTTCAAGGAATGTCACAATACCAAAGGGAACTCATTCACCCAGTTGTTTTCTAGAATGGTGCGTATCAATTTTGCATAGGCTATTTTGGTTTTTTTGAGCCAATTTCTAATCCTAACTAACACCACAGACACATATCTCTGCTCGGATTAATTAAGATCTCGGAGAGAACCTTCTGCTCCATTACCCTCTGTTACTGATTTATAAAAGAGGCCATGAAGTAACTCTCTTAATGATAACGAGGGAGATATTTTATTGCTTAATGCCATTCCTGAGCCTAAAATTAAAAGAAAGTTGAGGACATTTCAGGCTATGAAGAGAAAATCTTTGCTAGCCATGTGGCATTCTTCAGTGGCAGATGCAACCCTTCAGCAGATGACCTACTTTTCTCTCCATAACAAGCATTTTGGTCAGTGATTCCTTTAAAACAGGATCTGGAGAGAGGAGAAATCTCACTGCCACCCAACACTAAGGGGACACCAGGAGCAGGATCTCATTTATCCTGTTAATAACAAAAATCAGCTCACCAGGACCAAAAGCAGTAAGAGTCAAAGGAATATGAAGCTCCTGTGAGGACTCACTGGGCTCAGACTGACTCAGAGAAACCACCTAGGCTGATTTTCTGTAATCAAAGTAAAAATACAACAGTTGTGGCTCAGCAACTGGAAAAATTCACCAAGGTGGGTAGGATAACAGGGAGGATTTGGCCCTACCAAGGCTCCCACTTTGATGGGACAGAAATCCAGCTCCTGGCAGAAGGCAACACCAGAGGAAAGGTGAAAAAGACAAATTGCAGCAACACAACTGAATTGCTGAAGTGGCCAAAACAGCCAAGGTCCTGGCTCTGGGCTTTTCCTTCGACTTCATTTTAACCACAACCCGAAACAATCTGATTCCCACCACAAATTTCCCATCAGCAGGATGCAGCAGTGAAACTGATAAAATAGACAGCAAGGTGGAGAGGAATCTGGGATGTTGCCTCACAGGCAGTCACCACTCTGCAAATGCCAGAGAGATGTAGACCTTGGGAGCACAGCCTGTATTTCCAGGGTAAAGAGAGACACTTTTTTCCCCCCAGTGTGCCCTTTGCTGCCTGCTTCTAAGCACCTCCCAGCATCTCTTATTTTAATTTAGACAATTAGACTACCAAAAACGTTCTCTTCATTTTAAATCATCTACTTAATCTCATCCAACTCAAATTTACCTGTTATTTTTGCAAAGTTGAACAAAGTTTGGCAAACCAAAAATCTTTGTCTTTTATTTATTTACAACATCACCACTCACAAGATTTTATGCTGTCAAAAGGAGGTCTGCTTCTTTCCAAAAGCACTGAGAAGATAGTTGGGAAGCCCACAGAACCCAGTGGAGGACTGATTTACCCCGGCATGGTCTCAGGAGCATCCAGCCCTATCTGCCTCTGTGTTTTATACTAATTATGCAGAAATATAAAATAGAAGTGATTTCTCTTAAGTCACACCAAATATTTAACAGAACAGCCCTGACTCCTTCAGAACCTATAGTGCCATCAAAGAATTGAAAGGGCCATGTACATGGGTATATGCAACACTAGGTCTATAGGAACCATATTCCACTTGCCATTTGTGTGGCACTTTTGCATTAAATACTTCCAGAGAAAATTACTCTGTTCTACTACATTTTTTCCCCCTTTTTTTTGTTCCTTTGTAACAGGTAATTTTGGTAAAACATGCCAAGAAAGACGCAAGCTGAAGCATAGAGCATTTACATTAGCAGCTATAGAACAAGAGAGCTATAACCCATGATGTCTAGCATTTCTGCACCAAAATCTCCTTGAGACACTGTTGTGAAGGGGAATTTCACTCTTGCTGAAGCCTTAATCTATCTGGATTCCTCAAAGGACAAGCAGAGTTGCTATCTCATAACATGAGGAAGACATATTCTTCACCAGCAATTTAATAAACAGGTAACCAGGGACCTCACAGCAGAGGACTTCCAGGAACTACTTGCAAAATAAATATCAATGCAGCTGCAAACAGGTAGATGGTAATTCACTTCACACCTTCTGCACCCTATATAATCCATATGTAAATCTGGCTACAGATTTGCAGACATACAGATTGTCCAGTGCCCTGAGCACACAGAGCCCACTGAGTTCAAAGAACCACATCCACCTTTTGCAGATTCATGATAATGAGGGTGATTTGTCACATATACTCTGAAAAGATGGTTCAAAAGCCATGCAGCAGAGCAACCAGAGCAGAAAACACTCTTCCTGGTGTTATTACCATATTGTAAGCAACCAGCTTTGCTTCCATTATATTCCTGCACAGACACTCTGAGATTTTGGTTTTGTTGTTTTAATAGAAGTGTAAGTGCTCTTTTTCCCTATTAATTTCTTTACAGATGTATTCTCCAGCTGCTTCTGATTATCACCTCTTTATTAAAATCTTCTTTCCCAAAGACAGGATTATAAGAAAAATGCCATTTGCTGTCCCCATGTTTAAAGCATTTCTGAAGCTGACAGTTTGTTCTTCAGGATTGATGGGGGATGAGATGGGTAGGGAAGCTATTTGTTTGTTTTAACATGAAAACAAGCAGGCTTGGGGAACAAGGAGAATGAAATCTCATAGGATTCAAGCAGTCTTAAAAAAATTCCACAGAAGCAGTTTAATAGTACTAAAGGTTGATTCATGTAAGAAATATTACATTGAATACATATAATTTTTACTGTTGCATCAAGAGCTGGGTCAACATGTATGTCCTCATGCATAGGCAAAGCCTGCAATGCAAATAAGACTTAGACTGCAAAAAGACACTTCCATTCACTAACATGAAACATATGTGAAGAGCACAGTTTCTTCATAAATTTCAGCAAAAATTCTGAATATGTGGATTTAGATACCAACATAAATAAGAAGACATCTCTATCTGTACCTTTCCAGCCTGTACCCTAAGTGGCTGCATCCCAGTAAAGAGAAAATGGGTTGCAAAATCTAAATGCTAAGGCAAAAAGTTTCAAAGTATTTAGTAATTTTAGATGCCCCCTCTGAGATGCTTTGGATATGCCAAAGTTGCTGAAGATGAGAGCTCAGCATTTTCTAAATGTCATGCTCTCTCCAAATTCAGATGTAAAAGCTCAGGCACCTAGTTCTGTATTTGGGTACATTTGAATTTAAAGTGCCAGTTCCAGCATGCAGTAATAATTCATGCTCTTTCCAGAGATCCACATTCCTGGAGTCAATATAGTTAGCCACTTCAATGTAAGCAGCTTGATTTCCTAGGCATTTCCTAGCTTCTTTTTCAATTCATTTGCATTTGTTTCCCACCTCTGAAAATCACACTATTTCTATTTCTGAGTCCTCACACAGAATTGAGTGTAGCATGATACTTAGCAGCCATACAAGTGCTACTGGCCAGAGGTCTCAATATTTTACAGTACTGAAGTATCACAACCCTTTCACAGCTGAGAAAACTTGAGTGAGAAAGACATCTTATTTCAGTAGTGATGGTCTAAAAAAAACTACTGCTTCAAAGGAAAAGTGTGCAAAGACAGCAGCAGCACAGGCTTCTATAAGGGCACCACGTTGCAGACCCTTCCACAGTTAAATATGTCACTGAAATTAGGAAATAAATAAGCCAAATACTTACCAAGGATTTCTTAGAAGACTAAAGCTACAGTTGAATAGCAAGAAATCCGATCATTATCATCTAAAAGCAAAACAGCAAACATTAAAACAACTGACCTTTGGACAAATAAGCCTAACAAGGAAATTTGTGGAGTAAGTGCACCACTTAAGTGGCTCAACTGGGAAATGTAAGCCTTTCACAACACTGGTGTGCAACACCCGTCCTCTGAGTGGCTGGATGTTAGTGACTCCTATGCACCACCAAGGACTCAACTTAAGAATCTAAGGATAAAACAGCATAAAAATGGGCATCCTCCATCTTCAAACAAGACCTCCTGCAGTAGTCATAATTCAGAGAACAATTTTCCATTGCTGTGTATAGAATAGCAGTCAGATGTCAGTTAGAGCTATGCTGAAAAAGTTAAATACCAATTCATGTAGGTAGCTTGTGGATTTGCTTTCTGCTTTCTACACTTCCAGGTCAATGTGCAGATGGACTTTTCCTAATTTCTCAACTGTTTAATCTTCTCCATAACTGGACATCATAATTGTGTCTTTGTTTTCAAACTCTAGGCTAAGGTTCTGCTTATGAATATTGGTAAAAATTAATTTGGAAAGTATAAATTGCAATATTAAATGAAGAAGAGCCTGACATCCTGATGAAAACTTACAATCATAAAAGTAACTAGGAAAACCTGGCCATGAAGTCAAGCCTTAGAAACGTGGCTTCAGTAACAGCTCCATAAGAAGTTGTTTGTTTTGGCTGAGGTCTTTAGAAAATAAAATGTTGAATGTGAAAGCAGCATATTTAATGTAGTTGCCAACATTTTCATCCTGCTTTTTGTTCTGCTGCAATTTTGTATCATAAAGAATGATTAGTCAGGGAAAAGCTGCACTTTCAGGGCAAAAGAGGATGCCAAATACCTGTGGACTACATAGGACAGAGAAATACGGGCTTAATGGTAACTCTATGCAGTAAGAGACTAACAAGAGGTTCTTGTTTCTGCTACCCTCATTCCTGCAGCATTACCATGCCAGTGCAGGGAGTCCTCTGTCTTCGTGGACTCCCAGCAACTCACAACAGAATTCTGCACACAGAAGAAAAAAAATCAGCTGTTAATTGGAATATTTAAATCTAGACTAACTCTAGGGACCTCAGCAGACTTACTGAAGTTTTATGTTAACAAATGTGAATATAGGGTCTCTTGCTCCACACACTTTATTAGAGAGGATGTAAAAAGCAGGCATCATGCCTTAATGGCATTTTTTCCTTCACACCAAATCTGGTCTTGACATCTAACTGAATATTTCTGCTCAGGAACCCAGGTAGGTTGGTTGGTTGCTCGTTGGCTGGCAACCCCAGCACCCTGTTTAAAGGTCTTTACAAATTAACGTCAGGGCTCCACGTAATTGTTTTTTCAACCTGGTCAGGTTTCTGTGCACTCTAATTGTTCTATAGCAATGTGGTAAACACTTCCTGCAAACCATTTGTTAGGAAGTTTGGATTTTATATAACCCAGGAAATGAAGTCACCAGACCTGTGGGCTGCCTGTAATGATTCAGTTCCCTGATTCCTATAACAAGCAAGCTCTTTAGACACAGAAATCCAAAGGGAGTGACAAACCAGTGGAAAGAGAAAGGGAGCACAACAGTTGCTCCATTCACTCTACTCATATTCAGAAGTTCAGAAGGTTGCAAAGAATTTTCACACACTTCCAGTCGTTTATTTTGATCCTTAGTGGCAAAATTATATATAAATTCTGATCCCTCTCCTCCTATCTTCATTGCATTGAGGAACAGAACAGGACATGACATGTAGGAAGGGGCTGAAGTTTCTGTCCATACCTTTCACTGAAGCAGCACAGCTTCCTTTCTTAATGGTTTTACTGGATACAAAATGCACGTGTCCTTTTTCATTCCCTCCTTTGGCATCATCAATCAATCAGTGCTCTGGAAAAATGCTGTTTAGATACAGCCAGCACAGTATTCCCCGAAATAGCCTAAGGGGTCCCTAAAGTTAATAGTTTCCTAGCTCAGAATTAACTTGGATTTGACTATCTTTGGATAGTCAAAGCTCTTTGGAGCTTTCTGCGGGTTTTATTTGTTGCAGAAAACCTTCAAGGAAGTTCAGGGAGTTTGCTGTTTGACTTAGGACAATATTTGCATTTTACCCGAATTACTGTTTCTTGGGAAAAGGGATAATAAGATCAAATTAACTATCTCTGGAACTTGAAGAAAGAAGCAGACTGCTGGGATCCTCCAAATGATTGCTGCCTTTGTGCACACCAAAATAATTTCCACATGGTTTGCCAAGCACTGCCACGTGCTGAACGTCTGTTATGGCACCATCCCTATACAGGTGCTCAGAATTAAATTTACACTTTTGTGCCTATTCCACGCCTTCTACTTCATCCAACATTAAAATTCTCTTTTAATATTCAGAAATACTAGTTTTTGACACAATCCTCTTTCTTGAAAGGTTGGGGTTTTTTTGCCTGTCTTAATGAAATGGAAAAGTTTTCTCTTTCCCTGTGAGTGGCTTTCCTGAGCCCTGCTGTTCTGCAGCCAGGGATGTTCTTGTCTAGCAGCCTTCATGACCAGGCAGCTGTTGTGTGACCTCAATACAGTCATCCCCCAAAGTCCTCTAACTACAGAAGAGGAATAAAAATATTAGTAAGTAGAACGACGTTTTCCTCACAATGGGCAAAACAAATGCCATTGCAAAGGAGGAGGAAATGGAAACTAAAGATAAAACCTAACAAGACTAAAGGAATTTCTCATTGAAGACAAAGGAATAATTCCTGGGCTGTCTCATATTCTGGAAAACATCCCCGAATTATTAAAAATAAATTTTAAAATCAGAAAATCTGTTCAATCCATCTATGTTCAAATGGTAAGATTAAAGCACAGTATCACCTGCTTCTGAATTAACTGGCTTTGGGGACAGTTTGTGCAACCTGAGGACTTCACACATCTCAGCTTTCTACCAAGGAAGGACAAATTGCTCTGCAAATGCCTGTCAGTTCTTCTTTAGCAAAGCAATTTAAACACTGCATCACCTTCACTGGTGCTATGGGTTGGTGCACTCAACTATCCTCTCACTTATCCAGCTGACATGTAGGCAGTGGGTTTAATTGATGCATCTCCTACTGCCAGCACCCTAATGCTGCTGTGACACACTCACACTCCTCCCAGAATTGTACCACAGCTGCAAACACGGCTCTGCTGCTGGATGCATAGTTTTAACAGAGTGCTGGGTTGTCCTCACTCTGCTACAAATGCTATCAGGGCTTAGCACAGGCCAGTATTTGCCTCTGAACTCTGACGGACTCCGAATTCCACGAAGTGTAGCCGGTCCCATACCTAGCATGTTCCTTTTCTGGCAGGAACATGCAGAAAAATCTGAGTTGGAAGGAAGGAGGAGAAATCTGAATGATCCCATTGAGGCTTAAAAAAACCCAAAGTGGTAGCAAGTGGATGATAAGAGATTAGGGAAGGTCTGAGTCACTCTGTGCACTTGAATACTGACCAGTCACATCAGGCTTTACACTACCCCTGTTTCAACTTTGCATATGAAGACAATAAGAAGAAAACCTTTTTTTTTTTTTTTTTTCATTCCTTGGATAATACAGTGAAAGCAAAGAGTAGAAGAAAACAGGAGGGCTTAACATATGCAGAGAGAAAACAGGTAGTGAAAGACACAGCACCAACAGTATCAGGGGAATAGGGCTGAAAACAAGTGAATTTTGGCCTCCCCCATTACAGAAAAGCATTGACTAAAATTAGATGCCATTTAATGCGCTGACCCCACTTTGATTAAATGTACATAGTCTTGTTCCTTTTATTGCCTTTGATATTTCAAAACTATTAGCTATACTGCAGAATTTATTTTTTCCAGTTTTGCTCTTACTGAGGTTCTTCTGTTCAGTGGTCACTCAATCCTGAAGCCAATGATAAAATTAATCTTCAAAAAAGCAGTGGAAATAAAATTAGAATTAAAAGAAAAAATAAAATCGTTCTGGAGAGCATCCTGCTGACAGCCTGTCCCACTGAATTTGATAGGAATACCCCTGGAAATAAAACAAGCCTTGGTTTATCCTTCCACTCCCCTCACTGATGACATTTATTAATTGCCAAGCGTAACAACAATTCTGCTGCATGTTTTTACATATTATGCATGCACTCACACCGCTAAGTTCTTCACAGTTGGAAAAGAGAGTCAGAGCTTGAAATGGGGTAAGAGAGGCAACAGTCATAAGTAAATCCCAGGGGCGAATTAAAAGGACTTAATAGCAGCCTATTATTAAACTCTATTTGATATATTAAAAAATCACAAGGAAGGCTGTCAAAAAAATTACCACGATCAAATAAATTACAAGGCAAAGCTGCCAGTCACATCTTACGAACTGGTACGGCAGGGACACGGTGGGAAATAAACCACTCAGAGCCCAGCACAGGATCAGGATTGCAGTGTCAAACACCTCCATGTCCTTCTCGTAGCCCCCCTGCCTCCCTCCAGTCTGCACTGGCCACCACCTCAGGCTGAGGATGCTGCACAGGCTCAGCACTGGGGCTGGGAGCCCCACTCCCACTTCATTCCACCTCCTCCTCCCCAGCGAAACCCTTCTCAGCTCCTTGTTCTCTGCTGCCTACGCACCCGCTGCACTCACATGTACTTTGCCACTTTGCAGAGGGCTCTGGGGATTACTTGGGTAGCGCACCAACCCAAAGCTGCTCTGCTTTACAGCACCGCGGGCCCGGCTTCGTAAAACTCAGCCTCACACGGCAGAGAGCTGCCGGAGAGATTAACTTAACAATGTTCCCTGTAAAGTGCACCGTGTCAAAACTCTGCCTCGTGTAACGCAGCCAGTGCTTCGGAGTTTAAAGCAGATAACAGTGAATTTAAAGCATTAACAGTATTACAGCCTCACAGTGCAATAAAGTTTGGAGATAGAAGCAATACTTTTCCATGACAAAGATGGAGAAAAAACGTATCTGGGCACCTGAGACCTCTTTCAGATTTTTGAAAGTTAAGGTCTGAACCAGGAGAATCTGAGAGTTAAGACAGATACTTTTTCTTTTTTTTTTTTAGCTTAATTTTGTAATAGCAGTGTAATCTAGTGTAATTTTCCCCCCTTCGTTGCGTTTACTAGACCTTTTGTTTGCTTGACTGCTGCAAGTGGCAAGCTATGCATCTGAAACCCTGACAAACCCTAGTCAACAAAGAGCAGCCAGAAGCCTGGGTGGCTCCAGGGCATGTTTGAGCTTCCACACCGTGTTGTTCCTGTGTATTTTTTAAGTTATTCCACTAAAATAAAAGTTTAGAAAGCAGAAACATTGCTCTGCTTACATTTCCAGATGCTTCCCGCCGTCCCCCTAAAAAGCACTGCTTCCATTTCAATGCCACTAAGACCTCTTGTTTGGCTGCTTCTTTATTTTTCCTCAAATGGTTTAAAATCTTGATAACCTCTAACCTAGCTGTCAAATCTAGTACTCTTAAGTGAGAAAACCAACCCTCTGACGTCAACAGAACTACTCACATGAATAGTT
>VYZU01017487.1:0-17302 GCA_013401355.1 Ceyx cyanopectus | reverse complement strand
GGAGTTAGAACCTGGTGACCAGAAATGGAACCAGCCACAGGTCATATTTGCTTCCATAGGTTTGCAATATAGGTTCTTAAATTCACAACACATCTACAAAGCAATTTTTCCGGGGTGTTCTGGCATGGAATTTGCTCTTAAATTATTTTCACCTTCTTTTTCACTGTTCACCTGCCACATTCACTAGTGTCATGCAAGCTACTAGTCAGGATATAGATGTAAAACATTTCACATCTTTTGTTACTGGTTGAAAAACATTTGACACCTCTCTTACTAGTATTTCAAAGGTGGTTTTGTTTTCTTAATCTCTGTTCCATAGCTGGTGATGCATGAATCTCATGTGCACATCCATTATGGGAGCACAGCAGCCATGGGGAACAGTTAGCAGAGGCAGAAGAGAATTTATGTAGATGTTAAGTGGCTTACTCTGAAGGTCATAATTACTGAGGTTTGTGATTACCTTTGGAAAATGTCTGGAGGCAGTAACTCAGTTATCTAGCATTTAACTCTCACATACCAACCTGTTACAAAAAGCTGCAAACATCTTCCTAAAAAGCTCCTTAGCCCTCTTTTGAGAAAAGATGAGGCAAGAGGTGACTTGAGAGGGAAATCCCCTTAGAATCTGTCTGAAGTAAGCAAATGTTTTCTATTAAAATATGAGAATTGGAGTGGGATATTTTGCAAGGCCTGCTTTATCTGTTGTGTGAGCTCTGATCTCTTTTATGTAGTAGTAATATTTTGTTTATTGCCCATCTATCAGAATGTGCAGTTAGCTGAAAGCAAGGTGGTGCACACACTGGGATTCCCTAAAGCTCCTGAAACTGCCCTTGAAGTCAGCCAGGATGCTCATAAACTTAGAGGGTCTTTGGTAAATGTTACATTAATAAAGATAAAAGGAAAATAATGTGAAAAGGGAAAAAAAAACAACCACCACTTCTTTTTGTCCTCAAATGCTGCTTAAAATTCTTTCCCTATTTGATATTTTCAAGTAACCAGGAAACAGACAAAATGCACCATCTTATGAAGAGTCAGTCTCACAGTAATTTGGTCACTCTGTAGAAGAGCTAACATTAATAAAGTTAAACTCAGACTGAACTGAAATACTTTACAGCAATGGAATGGTCTCTTGCTCAGCACAGTAGACTCAGACCTTTACACAAACCCATGGATGCTAATAAAAATAAATCATCATTTTGTAATAGATTTAATTTCCCAGAGGACTCAATATATTTTTACATTTACTGTGCCTGTTATAGTAGTATTATTTTTGTTCTTCATTATACTGGTTTTATTTATTTCTTTAGACTCATGTTGGTTTTCTGGTTTTACTATTTTTCTGTAATATAGGGGCCTTTCCAATCAGCTTTATTTGGAAAAAAAAAATACACATAAGTTTTTTTCCATGCCCTGGTTCTATAACCTTTTCTCAAGCACGTTTTTAAGGCAAATGACTTCATCTTACTTCATCTGCATTGGTTGTAAAATATGCATAAATATTAGATATTGACAATATTATTTTACCTGCAACTTGAGTACACTTTGTGGGTTCAATCTTTCATTTTAAATAGTCTATCAAAATCTTAAGTAAAACATTGTACTCACAGAATAGTTCTGAAAATGTGAATTAGGGGCACCTTTTCCTTGCCTTTGTGAGTATGGTTCCATATGTGTTCACCTATTTAAAACACATCACAATTCAGCACATGTTATAGCAGCCTCTTTTTAGCTATTTTCTCACCTTTCCCATCTTCTGTCAGGAGAAGAAAAACATATTAAAATTGACTTTTTACCATAAGCACTAGTGAGAAATACCTTGTGTAAAGCAGGCAAATCACAAACTGCTCATGAATAAAATGAATTCTCTTTTAGGTTCTATGGTTCCTTTCTCCATGAGGATTTTACATGCTGAACTTCCTCAGTACCTGGGTAATCCTCAGGAATCACTTGACAGACTGCACAGCATGAAGATAATCTGCACCAAGGTAACAGCTTCTCTACACACTAAGAGGTTTCAAAAATAGATTTTATTGTCCTTAGAAAGATTGTGACATTTCAACTATTGTTTTCAGCTATCTAGGAGAGCTTAAAACACAGTTGGTAATGGTGTTGAGCCTTCAAAAGGGGTCCTGATCCTTCAGAAATAGTCTAATAGCTGGTTTGGGAAACTGCTAGCAGTCTTTTGGGGATACAGATTAAACCTGCTGAGTTTGTTTGGGGGTTTTTTGTTTGTTTTGTCAATTGCTATAGTACAAAATTGCAGATGACTTCATTTGTTGGCATTCAATGAAATGTCTTGTCTTTTGGAGCAANACAGAATAGTTCTGAAAATGTGAATTAGGGGCACCTTTTCCTTGCCTTTGTGAGTATGGTTCCATATGTGTTCACCTATTTAAAACACATCACAATTCAGCACATGTTATAGCAGCCTCTTTTTAGCTATTTTCTCACCTTTCCCATCTTCTGTCAGGAGAAGAAAAACATATTAAAATTGACTTTTTACCATAAGCACTAGTGAGAAATACCTTGTGTAAAGCAGGCAAATCACAAACTGCTCATGAATAAAATGAATTCTCTTTTAGGTTCTATGGTTCCTTTCTCCATGAGGATTTTACATGCTGAACTTCCTCAGTACCTGGGTAATCCTCAGGAATCACTTGACAGACTGCACAGCATGAAGATAATCTGCACCAAGGTAACAGCTTCTCTACACACTAAGAGGTTTCAAAAATAGATTTTATTGTCCTTAGAAAGATTGTGACATTTCAACTATTGTTTTCAGCTATCTAGGAGAGCTTAAAACACAGTTGGTAATGGTGTTGAGCCTTCAAAAGGGGTCCTGATCCTTCAGAAATAGTCTAATAGCTGGTTTGGGAAACTGCTAGCAGTCTTTTGGGGATACAGATTAAACCTGCTGAGTTTGTTTGGGGGTTTTTTGTTTGTTTTGTCAATTGCTATAGTACAAAATTGCAGATGACTTCATTTGTTGGCATTCAATGAAATGTCTTGTCTTTTGGAGCAATTCAAAGACAACTGTAGGAGCAAGAGTGTGAAAAAGGCCAGCTTCTAAAGAGAAAAATATCTGTAAAGGACAGTTGTAAATTGGTGATAATTTAGATGAAGTCTGTTGGCTGACAGTAAACATTTAAATATATATTTTGATTTTCATATGGAATACTGTAGGTCTAATATACTTCCTCTCACATGAAGTGGTGAAGAATAAAGTTCATATTCCATCTGAAAACTGGTGGCAGAACTGAGAAAATAACATGAAGGATGTATGCTCATTAGTCTTAATACTTGTATGTGACACTTGGGAACCATTTGGGTTATAACAGAAATAATTGGGGAGCCTTCAACCAGAAGCTCTAGTGTTTTACTTCCCTCTTTTAAAAAGTGGAAAAATAATCTTTGGTCATCCATATTTACAGAAGGGTGTACAGAGTAGTCATTATGTAAATGAGGTGATCTTGGAGTGATAAAAGCCAGAAGGGAGAAAAGACCTATTAGCTCACCTAGTCTGTCTCTGCAATGCAAGGTTGTTTTCTAGTTTTTAATGAGCCAGCCTATGGAGCTGAGGCCACATCCCCTGGGAGGCTATTCCAGCCTAATGCTAATGCATTCTTATCACAAGAAAATTTGCCTTTCTAGTTTGTTTCTCTTCTTAATGTAATTGTAGGGTTTTTTTTCCTATCTGGTACTTCCTTTTAACCTGCTAAATTCCCTTTTGCTTTTTGCTGTACAGATCTACAGTCTCTTGTCAACTTTGGAATAGCCATTTGACTTAAATCATCAGTGTCTATAAATATATTTAAGGTGAGTGTAGAGAGGATGGAGCCAGACTCTGCTCAGTGCCATCCAGTGACAGGACAAGAGGCAAGGGGAGTCAGTTGGAGCACAAGAGGTTGAGGGGAAACACAAGGAAAAACTTTTTCCTTTTTTTCTAGTATTCCTACAAATTTGTGATCAAGACCTGATTGGATATTTTACATCTCTGTATATAGGTATAACATTTAGGAAGGAAATATCTGTAGTGCCAAATGTGTATTGTAGCTTGGGGGAGATGGGTGGAGCAGTGACAAGTGGGTTAATTTGCTTCCAGAAAAATAAACAAACAAACAAATAAATAAATAAAATCTTTGCCATTGTTACCTCTGCAAAAGTTTAATGGTGGGATGCCCAGGTTAGTAATTCCAGGATACAGGCAACTGATGGGGAATGAAACAGAAGACTTGGTGACTACTGTTCAGTGAAACTAATGAGTGTGTATTTATAAATACAACAAGAGAAAGCAAAGGTCATGTAAAACTGAAGTTTAATGTAAATTACAGAAGTGTTCAGTCATATTTTGCTTTGTAATAGGAACAAGAATGTTTGGAGCTGATTCGATATTTAATTCATTTTTTTATTATTATGTGAGCACATTTTCAGAGAACCCCCTTGTCTTTTTGAACAAGACAGCATGTCTCACTGCTGAAGGCATCTTGTTATGTTTGGACCACTTCAAGAGTAGGAACTTTGAGCCCTATTGAGAATGAGATGTGATTACTAAATGTTTTCCAGGGGAAGAGAAATCTCTTGGTTTTCAGACTAGGCAGAAAACAGACAATAAGGGTGGTGTTGGCTTGTGGGAGAGAAGAATGGCTTTCTCTCTGCCAAGGTGCCTCATTATACAGGGGCATTTTACACTGAACTGTGCTGCTTTGCTTTTGAAGTGATTTCTAAGTGGCTGCACTGCTTTTGAAAGCAGGACTGAGGTTCAGTCTTGCAGATGTGCCACTGTGATCTCCCTAACTGCCACCTAGGCTGCAGGACCTGCTGGCAAATGCTTCCAGCCTCTGAAAATCCCAGGTGAGGCAACTTAGCCTGGCCCTCTGTGAACAGAGTTTCACTTAAATCCCTTTACCTGCTATCTGTCACCAACTAACAGTTCTTGCTGGAAGAACAGGGAAATTACCCTGGCTCAGCTGCATGTGCTGTCATCTCATTGTATGTCTCTGCTTGCTCTGAAGTTCTTTGTAGCTAAATTTATGGCAAGCTGACTTCTTCAAGCTTTTATTCTGTGAAAAGGAGCTTGGTATCTCACAGGGCAATTCCTTCTACCTTAACATGTCTAAAGCAGATGGCACCAACTGGCTTCCTGGAGGTGCTGATGGCTCTTGGCTGGCAGTGGGAAGCACCAACACACTGTCTGAGGCTGAATTCATTCTACCTGCCTTTGCTTTTTTCCTCTGCTGGTTTTAAATATTTGCATGCAAAGCACTCAGCACAATTGCAGTGCTTTGCTGGTGTAGGGAAAAAAAAACACATTATTTCTGTACTGCCAGAGCTCTGTGTGCAGAGTCCCCAGAAAAGGCAGAGCTTTCTATTTCCCTCATCAGCTAGGTCTTCATGATTTTTGGAAGGAAATCTTAAGCATTGTTCTACAGCCAAAGTTATAAATCAGGAAAAATATAATAAACAGAAAAAATAGGATGATCTTGGGGAATCAGAGAATAAATTTGGAGAAACTGTAATGGGATCAGAAAAAAAGGAAAGTTGATTTGCATTTCAAATGGAACCTTGCATACATATTATAAAGGTGATTAAGACACAAGCCTTATTTTCTTCCAATAAAACAACAAACGTTTCATTCACTCAACAATTTACATTATGTCAAATCTGTAATAAATAAAAAGAAGCAATAAACCCCAAGCTTTGAGAAGGAAATTGCAGGAAGACCTAGGAGGAGTACTTCAGTTAAAGACAAAGGATGAACCACAGCCCAGACTCAGGGTGAGAGGAGTCAAGAGGCAGTGGCTTTCTATGAAAAATCAGTTTGACTTTCTTTGTGGTCATTAACATTCATTCTCTGGTGAAGCATATTTCATGTTTTGCTTGGCAAAATGTACGTGTCCCTGGAGTGTGCTGACATTTAATGTTCTGTAAGTATCATAAACCTGAAGTCTAACATCCTTCTACCATGCAGTGGCTTTCTTCCTTTGTGCCATAGATCTAGCTGTGGTAAAAAAATCTGTAATTTTGAAGTGTAGCTAGGTGAAGCATTCCTGCCTGAACTGTTTCACAGCTAGGCTGTCAACTGTAGATAATATGCATTATACATGCTGTTTAAACTTATGTTGGTTACTTTAAAACATTTCCTACAGATACTAGAAAATTTGGAACAAGGCTTAGCTGAAGATGGAAGTATGACTAACATTACACAGGAGAACAGACAAGGTAGGTATTCTTTAATTATTTTTTTTTCCACAGGCAGTGTGTTTTTATTCCTTACCTAAGTGTGCCAGAGGTTTTCACAAGACTGCCCCAGAGTTGTTCAAACAGTATTTTCCTCATCTCATCACCTCCTCAGCCTCTGAAATGATACACCTTGTACTTTTATTTGCTGGAATTAATTCCACAGTTTTGCCATTGATCAAACTGATGCACTAAATCAATTTTTTTCTCCTGCTTAGAAGAAACAAAGAAGATGGCTGCTATCCTTTAATGATGAATATATAAGTGTATTTCTGTCACAGCTAGATGGATGTGTCATCTTAAGCTTTGGCTGACTGGCTTCTCTTGGTCCTCATGTCTTTAATCCACTCATTTTATTTTAGAGCTAACTGCCATCTTACAGAGGCTACAGTGAGCTAGGATGCTGCTTCATAGATGGCCAGGTCTCACTGTAGCTGCATGGTACTTAGACTCCTGAAATACATAAGTAACTTTTTAGGATGAGATTTGGATGGTCTTTAATATCTGTCATCACTTTCATTACTTTATATGTGATTACGTTCTTTTCCTGGTCATTTTATCTTAGTTATGTAACTTAAATAGTGTAGGATACATTCATGCTTAGTCACCAGGACAAATTAGTTGTCCAAGCATCTTTTTTCTTTATATATATATATTTTTTTTAACAGAATTCACACTAATGAGGTCATATGAGTACACTTAAGAANTGCCACTGTGATCTCCCTAACTGCCACCTAGGCTGCAGGACCTGCTGGCAAATGCTTCCAGCCTCTGAAAATCCCAGGTGAGGCAACTTAGCCTGGCCCTCTGTGAACAGAGTTTCACTTAAATCCCTTTACCTGCTATCTGTCACCAACTAACAGTTCTTGCTGGAAGAACAGGGAAATTACCCTGGCTCAGCTGCATGTGCTGTCATCTCATTGTATGTCTCTGCTTGCTCTGAAGTTCTTTGTAGCTAAATTTATGGCAAGCTGACTTCTTCAAGCTTTTATTCTGTGAAAAGGAGCTTGGTATCTCACAGGGCAATTCCTTCTACCTTAACATGTCTAAAGCAGATGGCACCAACTGGCTTCCTGGAGGTGCTGATGGCTCTTGGCTGGCAGTGGGAAGCACCAACACACTGTCTGAGGCTGAATTCATTCTACCTGCCTTTGCTTTTTTCCTCTGCTGGTTTTAAATATTTGCATGCAAAGCACTCAGCACAATTGCAGTGCTTTGCTGGTGTAGGGAAAAAAAAACACATTATTTCTGTACTGCCAGAGCTCTGTGTGCAGAGTCCCCAGAAAAGGCAGAGCTTTCTATTTCCCTCATCAGCTAGGTCTTCATGATTTTTGGAAGGAAATCTTAAGCATTGTTCTACAGCCAAAGTTATAAATCAGGAAAAATATAATAAACAGAAAAAATAGGATGATCTTGGGGAATCAGAGAATAAATTTGGAGAAACTGTAATGGGATCAGAAAAAAAGGAAAGTTGATTTGCATTTCAAATGGAACCTTGCATACATATTATAAAGGTGATTAAGACACAAGCCTTATTTTCTTCCAATAAAACAACAAACGTTTCATTCACTCAACAATTTACATTATGTCAAATCTGTAATAAATAAAAAGAAGCAATAAACCCCAAGCTTTGAGAAGGAAATTGCAGGAAGACCTAGGAGGAGTACTTCAGTTAAAGACAAAGGATGAACCACAGCCCAGACTCAGGGTGAGAGGAGTCAAGAGGCAGTGGCTTTCTATGAAAAATCAGTTTGACTTTCTTTGTGGTCATTAACATTCATTCTCTGGTGAAGCATATTTCATGTTTTGCTTGGCAAAATGTACGTGTCCCTGGAGTGTGCTGACATTTAATGTTCTGTAAGTATCATAAACCTGAAGTCTAACATCCTTCTACCATGCAGTGGCTTTCTTCCTTTGTGCCATAGATCTAGCTGTGGTAAAAAAATCTGTAATTTTGAAGTGTAGCTAGGTGAAGCATTCCTGCCTGAACTGTTTCACAGCTAGGCTGTCAACTGTAGATAATATGCATTATACATGCTGTTTAAACTTATGTTGGTTACTTTAAAACATTTCCTACAGATACTAGAAAATTTGGAACAAGGCTTAGCTGAAGATGGAAGTATGACTAACATTACACAGGAGAACAGACAAGGTAGGTATTCTTTAATTATTTTTTTTTCCACAGGCAGTGTGTTTTTATTCCTTACCTAAGTGTGCCAGAGGTTTTCACAAGACTGCCCCAGAGTTGTTCAAACAGTATTTTCCTCATCTCATCACCTCCTCAGCCTCTGAAATGATACACCTTGTACTTTTATTTGCTGGAATTAATTCCACAGTTTTGCCATTGATCAAACTGATGCACTAAATCAATTTTTTTCTCCTGCTTAGAAGAAACAAAGAAGATGGCTGCTATCCTTTAATGATGAATATATAAGTGTATTTCTGTCACAGCTAGATGGATGTGTCATCTTAAGCTTTGGCTGACTGGCTTCTCTTGGTCCTCATGTCTTTAATCCACTCATTTTATTTTAGAGCTAACTGCCATCTTACAGAGGCTACAGTGAGCTAGGATGCTGCTTCATAGATGGCCAGGTCTCACTGTAGCTGCATGGTACTTAGACTCCTGAAATACATAAGTAACTTTTTAGGATGAGATTTGGATGGTCTTTAATATCTGTCATCACTTTCATTACTTTATATGTGATTATGTTCTTTTCCTGGTCATTTTATCTTAGTTATGTAACTTAAATAGTGTAGGATACATTCATGCTTAGTCACCAGGACAAATTAGTTGTCCAAGCATCTTTTTTCTTTATATATATATATTTTTTTTAACAGAATTCACACTAATGAGGTCATATGAGTACACTTAAGAATTGGACAAGGGTCCAGTGAACACACCCATGAGCAGCATATATCACAGACATGGGTACATCTAGTCAGATGAGTACATTTACTACTCCTCTCAAAAGGTTTAAAAGAAAGATAAATTATCTGGCATTGAAGATTCATTCCCAGCACTCCCAAGAGTTTCTTTTCTTCTGATATCTGCTGCTCTTTTTGCCTCTGTTCTCCAGCTTTTCCCTGTTAACCCCCTTCTGCTCTCATTTCTGTCTTTATTATCCCCAGTTTCTTCTCCTTTCTACCCCTTTAAAAGCAAGACACTGATCCTTCTTGAGATACAAGGACTTTTTTCCTAGCTGTGTCATAATCCCACATCCTGCAGCCTGCCTCACTCAGGAGCTCCTGGCTCCTTGCTGCTCCTCTGCTGCAGCTTCAGAGCCCAGAGGAGCTCAGGAGGAGGCACAGTTAGAAAAGGAGCAGCAGTTACCAAGGGACAAGGCTGCTGAAAATGTGGAGATATTTTTGTATGTGTGCTGTGCAGCTGCCTGTAGGTTTAAGACTGCCAAAAAGCCCATGGGACCTGCCCAGAGCCTGCTGAGTGCTGTTGCCTGTGGAGGTCAGCCAGGTCTGCTCCCTGTCTCCTTCTTCACTGCATTTGGAGCTCCAGGAGGCTGGTAATGGGTTTGTTTTTTTCTCATGTGAGACCAGCCAAAGCAAACCTTATTAAGTTCATGTGAAGACAGCCCTAATTCATTATGGGAATTATGCTTAGCCTGTAATTTCCTTATTGCTGGTGTAAGAAAGTGCCACACCAATCCAATTGCTATGGAACAGAGCATCTCATTTGCCACTTTTTGTGATGCACTACCTGGTAATGCTCTGTAAGATGCCAGCTTTGCAGCTGGGTGCCCAGAGCTCTTGTTGGAATGAGTGGCAGTGTGGAGGAGACAGCCCTGGATAAAGAGCAAGGAAAAACAAATGCCTGGAGTGGAACCATGGCTGTGTGGAGCTGCAGAGAGGGTTTCAGACAGCTCAGTAACACAGAATGATCTGCTGCTGGGCTTGTGATTTTGTTGGTGTGGATAAGAAGCCTTCCACCACAGGACTATGGAATTTGCAGATCAGATTCCTGTTGAGGTTATAGCACAGACTGAAGATATCTAGTCTCCTTTGCAGGCCTGTCTGAGAACTAGCTGGTGCTGTTCAGTTGTTAACAGAAACCTGGGTGTCTCCACTGCAAGAATTGACATCTCATTTGTTGGCACCTAAGTCCTAAAAAGCTGAATGTGGCTACCAAATTCTGAGGAGAGATTAACATCAGTGAAAAAAATAGAGTAATTTATGTATATCCCAGGTTTTATAGACACCCATAAGGGAAGAAAACCAGAAGTGTATGATATTTGCTCATGTTTTCCAGCATCCTCTATTAATAGCAGTAGTGTGGCCAAGGGGGAATTTCTAAAACAAAAGCTAGGAGTAATTAATTATTTTAAGGTACAGTAGATGAAATACTGGGTTCATTCTTGTGCCCACATTATGCACCTCTTTGGAAAAAGATCATTTAGGAGTATTCATGGGTTGGGGAGGGGGGGTTTATTGTTGTTATTGGAGAGGATTGAAAGAGTTTCTCCTTTTAGGAAGCTCTTATTTGTAATGGCATTTATGTGTGCTGAAAGAATTATCTCTGTGACCTGCCATCCTTTCATCAGACACCACATTATTGATACAAATGAATGGTCTCAGTTATCACAGTCTCCCTGAAATAGCCTTTCCTTGCTCCCCTCCCCACCTTCAGATCATTACAGTGACCTTGGCAGCTGATTGACTGAGAGAAATTTCTTTTCCCAACGTACTAAATTAATATTCCTAATGCTTAGTTTTTGAGGATTAGAGGAATATTTCTGGCATTGATCTGTGATGCTGTAACACGAGAGAAAATAAGGATTTATTTGAACCATTTTCCTTCAACATCAGGAGTCTGTCTGCAGAGCCAGAGAGAGAAATATGCTGCTGCAGCTTTTCATGCCTGCAAGCTGCAGGAGCGTGGGGAAAGCTGACAGGCTTGGCAGATTTTTTTCCAGCATCTCTAAGCCAGAGGCAAGCACAAACAGTCCCAGACTCAAACAGTTCTCACCCTGCGTGTTTTGGCTCTGAAATGACAATTTAGCTGCTTGAATTTTGAATGGATCTCATTTAATGCTGTAGATTACATGTTTTTAAACTGATGCTCGTTACCACTTGACTTTTCATGCACCTTTTGTTCTGGGGTTGGGCAATGGGAGGCTTCTTTTGGTGGTTGGTATTTGGCCTGAGCTCAAAGCTGAGCAGCTGTGGCTCTGCATTGCTGCATCATGCCTGGTACCCAGGGCTGCCTGAGCTGTTTCCTCAGAGAGATGCAGCATTTTCTGGCTGGTGGAGCAGCACAGAGGAGAACTCCAAGCTCAAACCCAGGGGTGTTAACGAAGGGGATCTTTCTCCATTGTCATTCATAGCAGCCATAATTGATGGCAAGAAAGAACCTCTAATTTATTTGTGCAAATTCACGAGCTGCTCTTTCTTTTGCAGCCTCTGTTCAGCTGTGGAGGTCACGTCTGGGCCGGGTGATGTACTCCATGGCAAACTGTCTGCTAATGATGAAGGTAGGTGGGTGGCAGCAACTGCAGAGCTACCGTATATTCCACAATAGAGTGTCAGCAAAAATACAAGAGCATTAATTAGACTTAATAATGTCTGATTTAATAGATAACTGTTTGCAGTGATGTTCTTTGGGAACATATCTGCACGTCCTTCTCCCAAATCATCCTAAGGAACATGCACTAACAGTACAGAATTTGCATTTTTAAATTGAATTTTTTTCCCAACACTTAGCTAAATGCTGTAATTAAAAGCAATTATGTGCTCTGGCTTTTTCAAAACTTGCACTTGGAATGTTTCTCTGTTTGTGAGAATAATACTGAAGCCTTTGTTTATGATGAAGATCCAGAACATCCAAATACATCCTCCCTACCTCAATTGTAAGATACCTTCTTTGAGTCTACATCCTCACTACTGGGTAGGAGCAAAAGAGAAGGGAATATAAGCACAAGTAACTAGGTTCCACTACTAGTTTTGATTTGGCTTTGATTTTCTTTGATGACACCTGATTGTTTAACCAATCTTACTCCATTTGCTGCAACACTCTTAGCTTCTTGTATTCAGGAAGAACAAATAAAACTTCTTCTGCCATTCACCTCCTAGTTGGGAAACAGGGATATTGCCTTTCTTGCAGCAAACCACTCTTACCCTGAGCTTAACTGTGCTTCACAAATCAATTAGCATCCATCCTTAGTATTCAGGACCTCCAAAAAAATGCCTTTTTTAGATAAAATCCAGTTATGAATATACAGCTTTCCATTAAATGGAATATCCTTTTTATGAGAATTTGGAAAAACACACCTTTGTATTCCTAATGATAACTGTGATCAGAACATTTCTGTCTTGAATAGAGCTAATTGCCCATTGAACTGTGAGGTATTTTTAAGCATTAGCATTTGTGTTTTGAAGTAGGTAATTGACACAGGTTCATTTCTTAAGGTACTGTCTTGTTCAGAAAAGCAAGTGGAGAAAAGCATGAATTGCTATCCAAACAGAGAAGAATATACAAATAAGAAAATGCTGGGCATTTATTTTTTCTCAAGAAGTTCACTTTACTTTTGGCAGTGAAATATTTCTAACACTTTCTGGGTTTTTCTTCTTGTGCACACACAAATCCATGTGCATTCACAGTGTTCTGTCATTTTTTTCTCCTTATGTGACAGATACTCTGCAAGAGAATTATATTTTTTTTAAATAAATTTAATATTTTTAAGACCATTCTAACATACAGCAATTCTAGAATAATCTTCTCCTCCTAGAGTATGAAACTATTTCTTCAAATCTTTTTAAACACTTTTGTTAATTCTTCCATCAACAGTTATATTAACTGAAAAAAGTTCCACATAGTTTTTTTTCTGTTATATAATACAGTTGAAAGACTGCATTTGTCTTTATTAAAGCACTTTAGGTATATGTAATTTAAAAGAAAATATTTCCCCTAAGTCAGTGCCATCTATTGCCATCTAGTGAACACTTACATTATTGCAATAGGGTCATATTTAATCTATAATACTATTAGGTCAATAGAATAGTTTGTGATATTATTGATTAATAATAATAATTTATAATGGTTTTTCTGTGCATCCTCTTCTTTATCAAATGTATTCTAGCTCCCTTCCATGCACCCCTCTTGGCCTTAACCAAGTGGCAGAAGCAAAGAAANGTTGTGGAGTCTCCTGCTCTGACACATTCCAGCCCCGTGGCACTTTACAAGAACTACAGGCTTCAGTCACTATGAAAACTACACCTTGAGTAAAGCAGCATGAGCATGCTTATTTAAAATGCAACTGGTGATGCTGATTGCTTCATTTCAGCAACAGAATTGCAAAACATCTGTCATTTTACTAAATCACCATGGAAGTGTCTTGAAAAACTTTGTAAGTTCTTTTCCCATAAGCTAAAATCACTTTTGACATTATCTTACCAGACTTTTACCTCTCTGAGGAATAAACACTTAAGTGCTTTCCCTATCTATTATAAATGTGCTCTGATTAAAGGCATATTTTGCACGTTTTAAATTTTTTTTCAGTGTTAGATTTTTGTAGAACTTGCCCTTCATGGAAATAAAAAAAAGGCATTACATTGATTTTCATTTGGATCCAATACAATTCAAACTGCACAAAGAAGGAGGTGAGGGCTGGGACTAATGATGCAAGGGAGTGATGCTGAAGGAGGTTGGTTCCCCTGTGATTTAAAGGAGAAAAACTGCATGAACCAATGTGTCTTCTGCCTGCCTGTGCTGCTTGGCTTCATCACACTGCAAATCTTGGCTTTCATAACCCTTCCCCAAGTCCACTTGAGGGAGAGGAAGGGAGAGTTATCCCTGTCCTCTTCCCAAAATGCAGCATTTATGAGCTGTACACTTTCTACAACTAAAGCTGGTTTTTAATCTGTTTTATTTAACCTACTCTCAGCATTCTCCACATCACAAGTCATTGATACTTCTTTCTAAATATCTCATATTTTAAGTACTTAAGGTTGGCAGTGAGGGAAAGATGAACATATGCAATGCAGTGACCATGAAGGGAAATACATTACACTGCAGTGCATCAAAGGGGAGACAAAACCTCACTTGCCATTTTTGTGCAAGTAGATCTATTAGTTTCATAGAACTGTTCTGGCTGAGTATATTTCTTTTTAGCTCCAAATTTTCCTGATAAAAGAGATCTTGAATTCTAAAATAGACCAACTCTCATTCATATCCTGAACTGTGTAAGTTCAGTCCTTCTCTGGGGATAGTTTGTGAAGGTGTGGAAAATCTGAAGGTTCACCATCTTTAGGAGTTAGGAGCCATGGCAATACCTCAGCCCCACCTTTCAGGCTTAAGATCACAAGCTGTAGTCACTGGGGATTTTTACTGTCAGTACCTAATATGTCTTATTCCTCACAACTACAAGTTGTATCAGCCAAGACTGTGCTCCTCTGGGAGGTGTCTATTTATCATTCCCACAGACAATTTTTCTTATACTGTGTCACATTAGCAAAGCTGGCAATGAAAACAAAAGTCTTCAGTAAGTGAGAGCAAATCTCATCTACTCTACAATATGCTCCCTCAGAAGGAACTGTCAAATAAGATGCTTTTATAACTTGCCATGGAAATTCTGTCACATAGAGAGAGGATACTCTCAAAATCTACTACTGCTTCCACTGTAGTGTCAGGGGAAAAGTGAATCCATTCTAAAACTCACTGTGGGATCCTGGAGCAACTACAAACTGAGGCTGCATTTAGAAGGAAACCTGGATATTGTGATGATGTTTCACAGTTTCAGTCTGGCTTTGGATGTCACTTAATCTCTTGTCATCTCCTGGAAGAATCCAGGCCCCATCCAACCTGGATTTGAACATATCAAGTGATGGAACATCCACAACATCCCTGGTCAACCTGTTCCAGTGTCTCACCACCCTCAGGGTGAAGAATTTCCTTCTTATTTCCAACCTAAATCTACCCTCTTCCAGATTAAAACTGTTACCCCTTGTCCTATCAGTACACTGCCTAATAAAAAGTCCCTCCCCATCTTTCCTTAGCCACCCCTTTCCTTATCTTTCCTCCTTTAATTACTGGAAGGCCACTATAAGGTCCTCCACAGCCCTCAGATCATTTTGAGGTCTTCCTCTGGACTCACTCCATGGCTTTACTGAGGACTTCAGGGCTGGCTGGGCTCAATCCTTTTAGGTGCAACCTCAGAAAAAGAATTTATTTCACTGTGGGCACATTTCCTCCTCAGAATAAGCAGGTTTATTTTTTCCATGCAACACAGAGCACATGGGGAGTTTCTCATGCTATGCCTGCCAAAGACCATGTAGCAAGACTCTTAAAATCCCTGCCCAGACCTGACTTTAGCAGCAGATCAGTTTTCTCTTTGTATTACCTGCTCATTTCCCTTCTACATGGAGTGGTAGAAGGGAACCAGAATTTGGGTAAAAAGATGGGAAATTTTTTGATAGAAAAGGTCTTGTTTCCATTGTGCTAGATTGTCATCCAAAAATGTGCATGAATTGAGGAAACAAAAATATTCAAAGGAAGATCCCCTTTGCTTGGAGTTTTAATACAGCTGAGCAAAGACCATGTAGTCAGCTCCTAGTGCCTGCAGAGGTAGGTAGAAATTCTGTCCCACTGCCAGCTGGCAATGACTTTAATTCTGGTTGAATATGGCTTTAAAAAGGAGACACAGAGGCTGAAGGATGCTGAGTTGAAATGTCTGGTCTTGTGCTTTTTCACCTCTCAGGACTATGTGCTTGCTGTGGATACTTATCACACTGTCATCAAATACTACCCCCAGCAAGAGCCTCAGCTGCTGAGTGGAATAGGAAGGATTTTCCTGCAGGTATGCATTTTCTTCTAAATCTGCTTGGTAATATTGTTGTTGACAGCTATGTAGTGAATAATTCTATTTAAAACTACAGCTGCTCTTACAGGGCATGTGTCAGACTGTAGAGGCTGTGGATGCTACCATGGGATGTTAGATAAAGTCAGGAATATCAACTACCTGTAATATTAAAAGTAGCTGCATGTACAATAGCACAGAAAACACTGTAGAAAATTATGCTAATAATTTAACCAAAGAGCAACATTCTGCTTTCCCTACAACTAATGGCAATGCTCCCCTTTACTTCAGGGAGCAAGAATTTCACTACAAATCTCATTTCTCACTGCCTCAAACTGCATGCAGCTCTCAGTCACACTGTGTAACTGACATTGACAATTAGAAACAATTATGAGTTTCCTTCTTTTGTCCAGATTTTGATACTGACATCTCAAGCTTGTCCTTTTTTTAACTATTATATTTTATTATCAATTTAATTTTGAGTTGTCAAGTGTTAAGAAACAATATTATTTGTGCCATTGTTATAAAATTATATTAGAATGGAATAATTTATCAATTAAATCATTTATATTGTTTATTTGAAATCAGAGAATGTCACTTGAACTCAGCAACAGATTTTCAGTTCTCAGCAAGACCACATCTTCATGGTGGGGTAGACATATTTGTCTTTAAAAGTCTGTTTTAAGTGGATTTCCATCACTGTAGAGAACTTTTTTATCATGTTGAATGCTTCCATTAATTGTTACCTCAATAGGCAAGCTGGGCTTTGGTGACAAAACCTTCAGCTGTATCTGGAAGGCACTGTTGCAATAGATGCACAATTCTGATGGATTAAATAAGCAGTGTGCAAGTAACCAGTTCAAATTAAAGGAAGATAAATGTGTTGCAGGCCAGGGCAGCAGTTGTTTCAGGAGGATCACTGTGCACTGTTGATGAGGCACTCTGAAAAAAAATACTACATCTTTCAGGTACAGTGGAAAGCAATTTTCTTGTATTCAGATGTCACAGCTTCTCAAAAGCAGGGAGTGATTCCCAAATAACCTCACACTGTTCTTTTAACTGGGAACAACATTCAGGAGAGGCACAAGGTGAGCCAGATTTTAGCTGCTTGTCAGTCACAGATACTGTTTGTCAATAGACATCACACAAGAAACAAAAAAGTGCTGTAGAATAAAGTGGAAGTTCAGGAATTAAGTAGAAAAAAAGAAAAAGTAACCTTTTTCAACATATAAATGTTATTTTGTGTGTGATTCTTTTTTTTTTTT
>VYZU01017486.1:0-130762 GCA_013401355.1 Ceyx cyanopectus | reverse complement strand
AAATAAATAAATTAAAATAATTAAAATAAACTATTCTTTTAAGATTCTTGTCAATATTAAGAAATTGTGGAATATAGGTGTGAAGTATTCTAGTCTCTGAGACGTGTCATACTTCCTTGGTGCCTAATAATGCAGTGTTTGCTCTATAGCATTTTATTTAGGAGTTCATCTCTATGTGTAAATGTTTCTGTGAATCAATGAAAAGCAATTTACAATTCAGCAAAACTGTCTGCTTTGATGTATCACCATGTAGCAAATGAATCTGTGGAATCTGGAGGAGTAGGTATTTTAGTGGCTTTTTAGTACCTCCTTCAGAAGGCAGTTCTGTAGGAGGGAGGTTTCTCTTGCTGCAGGAGAGAGGAGGAGGTTTGGACCTTCAATGTCATAGGCTCGTCTTTGTTATGAGGGGTGAGTGACTTAATGTATGATATTGTTAATAACTAGTGTGAACAGCACAAACTTAAGAACCCGAGAAACCAAAACCTCATTAAAGAGCTGAAAAAAGCAGCTCTTTGCCTGGCTAACCTGAGGAGGGTTGAGACTGATTTTCAGCAGTGCTGTTTGCATACAGATTATTACAAGGAGACTCAACTAATATAAAACACTAACAAACTGATTCAGCTCAGTCTTGGCAAGAGAGTCAGTGTTTTTCCTGCTGTCTCAGAAATGGTGCTGTGCTCTTCTGGAGACCTGAGATCAGCACCTGTCTGAGGAGTTCTGCTCCCTGTTCACTGCTTCTGCCATGTGGATGAGAAAGAACAAACTGCCAGTGAAGTTACAGGTTCCAAACTTTGTTTCCTCAGCTTCCTCTTCTTTTCTTTAAGTGTAGCTGCTTTCAGTGCAGGGGATGCGTACTGGTATTCAGCAAGCTAAACATGGACAGATTTCTCATAGAGCATTTGTCTTTAAATGGCTAATTACCACTGTATCCAATGTTCTCCTTTTCCATGTGTAAAAGGTTGTTAGACATTGCACTTTCTACGTAGAACATTTTACAACAGCAAAGCTAATGGAGAAGCTGATATTAACATTCATCTCATAATTATCTTCTGTATTTTACCTAATACAAAATAATGCAATACTTTNACAAGGAGACTCAACTAATATAAAACACTAACAAACTGATTCAGCTCAGTCTTGGCAAGAGAGTCAGTGTTTTTCCTGCTGTCTCAGAAATGGTGCTGTGCTCTTCTGGAGACCTGAGATCAGCACCTGTCTGAGGAGTTCTGCTCCCTGTTCACTGCTTCTGCCATGTGGATGAGAAAGAACAAACTGCCAGTGAAGTTACAGGTTCCAAACTTTGTTTCCTCAGCTTCCTCTTCTTTTCTTTAAGTGTAGCTGCTTTCAGTGCAGGGGATGCGTACTGGTATTCAGCAAGCTAAACATGGACAGATTTCTCATAGAGCATTTGTCTTTAAATGGCTAATTACCACTGTATCCAATGTTCTCCTTTTCCATGTGTAAAAGGTTGTTAGACATTGCACTTTCTACGTAGAACATTTTACAACAGCAAAGCTAATGGAGAAGCTGATATTAACATTCATCTCATAATTATCTTCTGTATTTTACCTAATACAAAATAATGCAATACTTTTTTTTTTTTCAGGCATTATAATATATACTTTCAAAAACTTAAGCAGTAAAAAATGGAGCTTTTGGGATGAAACTGTTGTTGTTCCTGGTGATTTCACAAACCACCTTCTTATTGTCATTGTGCACTCTGGGTTAGATTTTTCATTTAGGAAATCTCTAATTTTGAAATAGCTACTTTTGTTTTTTGTTTTTTTTTTTACCTGTCATCTCTGCAGAGATGACACTACTTTCTGAGTCTGGTTATATTTTAAACAAGATTTAGCAGAATAAACCATCTCTGTATTCCTTGGTCATTGCTTTACTGAAAACTGCTACTGGAGATAGAAGGAGCTCTCCATAGTGCGGTTGACTGATGATCAAAGCTGAAGGAAGGGCAAGTTGGTAAGACTTTGCACAGGGTGATGCATGGGCTGTATTTGGATGAAGAGCAGGTGTGTACTGAGTGCCAGCTCCCTTGTGCTGAAGTCATGACCTCGGGCCATTGGAGGGTCCAGCAGTCACCCCAGAGTCCAGCAGAAGCAGGGGTAGGGGTTGAGGATTTTCTGCCAGGCCAGGCCAGAGAAACTCAGCAGACTTTCTGGGACATGTTATGGAGTAGCACCTCAGATTTGTTTCATCTCTTAGTGTTTTCCTCTTTCATCTGTTTTTCTACTTCTTGCTTTTTCTGTCTCTGGAATGTTCATGGCCTGTGTCCTTTCTGCTCTGAGGCTTCTTACTCTTTCACATGGTGTCTATCATTATTCTTCCTCTCAGGGCTGGGGAGGAGGCTTTAGCCTTCCTCTGAGGAATGCAGATGTAGCTTCTGCTGTCAAAACACGTCATACACATCAACACAGCCATGTCACCTTTTGTGTTCTGCAGGTTGGAAATCCACGTGTTGAGCTCACTCTTTCTGAACTTCAAGACATGGCTGCCCGACAACAGCAGCAGATTGAAAACCAACAGCAAATGTTGGTTGCTAAGGTAATAATTCTACATAGAAAAGGGCTTGAGAAGTCCCTTGTTGTACCAAGTTAATCCTAACCTAGGCAATATACAACATTTCAGTGTAGAAGTTAACTACCTATGTCCAGCCAAGTCATATGTCCTTATAAAAATATCACTACATTTTGTCTCTTTTGTGATACCCACTTCATAATGAGGGACAGACCAGGCCTGACTCCAGGCTCATTTCTCAGTAGATCATTCACTCCAGCATGGTAATACTGATGTGAGAATATACCCACTTCATTAAGTAAATGTATTACATTTCCAAAGTCTTTTCAGAGTGGGGAGTGGGTTTAATTTGTAGATGTTACACAGTATGTATTGGATACTTGGAGTACCCAGGAATCAGCCTTGTCGTTGTGGTGTTCTTTCTTGATGGAAATAATAAATAAATATTTTTCCTGTGTGCCCAGCAGAAGTATTTTTATTTAGAACTGGATCATTACCTTACAGTAGGTCACCCTGCTTTAAATGGTCTGTTGGATGTATTTTGGTTTCTTGGGAAGCATTGGAAGTTCACTTTGCTACAGCAGGAAGAGTGTTAACAGCATCAGAAAACGAATGCCAAAGGAAACCTCACAGATGTGTTTGAATCAGCATTCAGACTACAGCTGTATTTGCAGAGATATGTAAATTCGATATTTGGTCTAAAAAAACTTGAGACTCTTCTCTAAAACAGATTTCTTAATGTAATAAGAGTTTTTCTAGGAGGATTGATACATCTTTTAACTGGACACATATTTTTTTTTTTTGGTTTCTGGAACTAAAAAACCCCACTGATTATAGTGATGTGTTTTTCTAAGTTAACTTGTTTTTCAAATACATGGCTAACAGGTTCCTTTGTCTACACCTCGTTTTGTCAGGAGCAGCGTCTGCGCTACCTGAAGCAGCAGGAGCGTCGTCAGCAGCAGTCTGTTTCTGAGAGTGAAAAGCTTCAAAAGCTGAAAGAACGGGTTGAAACTCAGGAGACAAAGCTGAAAAAAATCCGTGCCATGAGAGGACAAGTGGACTACAGCAAGATCATGAATGGCAATCTGTGTACGTGGAATCTTTAAGTAATTAATTTCATTTACTATTCACTGCACAACTAGCAAACAATGCTACGTTGCTGGTCAATATAACATTGCAGCAGAATTTGAGATGGAGTGGGTTTTCTCTTACAGAGGGTGCTGTGTTTCTATTACATGTGTACCTGACCTAACTTTGTTTTTTCCATATAGTCAGTCATAAAGTCAGGGTAAGTCCATTTTCAATTAGGAAATACTATAACTGTTAGCAAATTGCCAACACATAAAAATTGTACATGTGCAGGCATATCACAGGCTGTCAGGGGTTGGAAGGGACCCACATGCTAGATTTAAAAATAGTGTGCTGTATTTATCAATACTTCTAGAATTGAACATTGACTTCTGCTTTACTTGATTGTTTTTTGTTACTTTCATCTTGTTAATTTTAGCAACTGAAATAGAGCATATAAGTGCCATGTTCCAAGAAAAGCAACAGGAGCTACAGGCTGCAGTGTTAAAAGTGGATCAACTTACTCAGCAACTGGAGGATTTAAGGAAAGGGAAATTGAATGGATTTCAGTCTTACAACGGGCAGATGACGGGACCTGCAGCAGTAGAATTAAAAAAGTTGTATCAGGAGTTGCAAGTGAGTAATGGGGAGATGCTGTTTGGATGAAAGCTGTAGTTTAAAAGCTGCATTACTGCTCTTTCAGGTGGCCACTTGGTTCTCTGACAGATCATCTAACTGGTGTACAGGAGTGACCTAAATGCATGAGGCTGTAGTTTGTGTATAATCCTCTTTGAAACAGAATTTCATTAGCTTTAAAAACTATTTCTTGTTGCTTATGCACAATATGATACAAGGTGTGCAAGTGCTCTGAAGGGTGTTTCTCAGGCCCTAATGCTGAAATATTGAATGCTGAAATAATCTAGTATTTTTTAATCTCTCTTTAAAAAAAAGGTTAAAAATTCATGTTGTTACTTTTCTATTTTGCAAAGACCTGGGAGTAGTAAGCTCACTTAGATATCAACTTAACTTGCAGACAGCACTGAACAATGAATGAAAGTAAATTTAAAATTGTGAAAATTATTATATTGTGAAATGTCTGGTATAAATAAACAAAATACAGAAGAATTAAATCACACATTTGAACAGAATAATACATACACTGTATTCCCTGCACTATATAGTGCACTACAACTGCAGTATATTCACACAGTATTTCCTGTATCATTGTCATATATCTTCCTCTAAGAAGATTGTTATATCTAAAGTATAGTTCTCACATGAGTAGGCAGTTTAGATGGAAATTTTGTCCAGTTTTTATGTTTAAAAACAATGCAATATTAATTGCATGACAATGTATCGGGATTTGAGTGGGTCTTTTTTATTTACCCATATATTTGATTGTGATCAAGACAACAGCTTTAATTTACGTTTAATATTTTGAAATTAATTTCAATCTCAAAATTAGTCTCATTTCTTTACATGAGCAAATACAACATATAAATTAATCCATCACAAATGTTAATGAATTAGGAAAAAGGGTCCTTGTCCCCTCTTTTTTCTCTGTCCCTGGGTAGGACAAGGCACATCTGCCTTTCGAGTATTTCTGAGTGCAAGGACTCTCAATAGATTAAGATTTCTCTCCTGTGCCTCACAATGATCCCCTATGTGTTTATCAAGCCTTAAATTTGCCTCAGGTTTCTTTTGCATGCAATTCTACCATGAAAATTAGAGAATTGAGACAACACTGTCAAGAGTTATTGAAGGTATGAAAAAAATGCCGAGGGGAAAGCAAGAGAAATAATTATAAAGGCAGTCATGGTTGATCTAACCCATAAATGTAATCCATTCCTTAATCTACTGGAAACCTGCTGTGAAGGTTTCTATTTTAATCCCTTGTAGAGAGGAGAATCCATGCCCAGTCCTGCACCACTCATCCAGTGAAACTGGAAACAGAATCAGTGGCGTAATTTCTGTTACAAGTTTTATACCACTTAGTTTTCATAGTGGCCAAACCGTCTTGGTTAATTGTAACTTTTAACAAACATTTCTGTGACCATTTTTCACTCTGAAATGAAGTTCTGAAAAATCTTTATGCCTAAAACTTCAATCCCTTTGCTACGAATGGGATGCTGTCTCCCCGTATTTCATATGTGCTCACCAGTTTAAGACATTCTTTCACTGTTTCCCGAGCTGTTGATGGGGCAAATGGCAATCTGACAGGCTCTGTCTTCTCTGAAGATTCGTAACAGGCTGAACCAGGAGCAGAACTCCAAGCTGCAGCAGCAGAAGGAGCTCTTGAACAAGCGCAACATGGAGGTGGCTCTGATGGACAAGCGCATCAGCGAGCTGCGGGAACGCCTGTACAAGAAAAAAGTTGAGGCACGTCAAAAAGAAAACATTCCTGTAAGATAAACTGTTAACAGGACCACACTTTAGTAATCAAGAGCCTATAAAAACCACATACAATCTCACTTCCCAGATGAGAAATGCAGTTACATCAAAAGAACCTATTGTAAAAGCTGCAGGCTTCTTAAAACTACTGGAAGGTTTCAATATATACAAGAAAACTATTAGGATGTGTTTCGTTTTATTTTTCTTTATGGCACAGACCATACTATATTAAAAAATATAGTAGTTTATCTTTTTGGAAGGAAAGTGTGATCATGGGCTGTTTCAAAGCATAAAAAGTGCCATTTTTTTTTAAATAGTGGTCTTCCAGTGTGGACAATTTATAAAACTATAAATGTTCTGATAAAGCTAATCTTAGTAGCTGTCCAGAAATTAAGATAAATCAGTTGCACAGTAGACCATTTATTTAGGGACTAGAGAAGTCAGTTCTGTATTTCCATGTGTATTCCTTGCTGGAGGTGTTCTTACTGGAAAAGAAAAAAACATCCATATTTAATAATCTAAGAACTCAGTTTAGTCCATTTGCCTAGGAAAGGCATAGTGAAATAGACTGTACACAGATGAGGTTTCTGCAAGAAATGTATGTGCAGTGGCTGAGAAATTTAAATGTTGAAGTGTTGGTTTAAGAAAACAAAATTTGTAATTTATACTTTTTTTTTTTTTTGGTAGGAGCATACGGTATGGTAATTTAATGATTAAGGTTTCTCAGCTACAGTGCATGGTTCTAGATAATTAAATTTCAACATCCTGTTCATGCACAAACATTCACGTTTCAATTTGTCTGATTTTTTAATTATTTTTTTTTAGTTGAATCGTATTAATGGAACTTCTTCACCCCAGTCATCCCTGAGTGCTTCAGGAAGGGTGGCAGCAGTAGGACCTTACATCCAGGTTCCAAGTGCTGGCACTTACACTGTACCAGTAGATCCAGTTAAACCACAATCCCTCACCATTGCTTCTAGCTCAACACATGGAAGATCAAAATCTGGTAAGCACTTGAATGAGTTCTTTATTAATACACATGGTTTGGAAAAAGAATAGCAATGAAAAGGAGTCATCTTAGGAGACCCAGTATTGGTCTATCTCTCTAGTAGAAGCAGCAAGTTTTAGATGTCTTGAGACTGTTCTGTGAATTGGCCATGAGTTATCTGATGAGGTGGTTTTACCTATTTCCATGATATTTTCCTAGGAAACTGTTTTTGTTGAGATTTTACTAGCTAACACCAAAAGGAGCAGATTTTCCTTCATGGATTATATGTTCTGTCTTTAATAGCTTTCCAGTTAGACTGTGAGTTTGAATATAATGGTAAAATCAACTTTGTGACAAACTGTATTATAAATAACTATTTACATTATGTTGCCTTATGTCAAGCATAGCAAAGCTAGAGCACAAGTAAATATAAATAATATTACTTCTCAGAAGGAGACAAAATAGAAAAAAGAATAAAATTATGGGAGGCTTTAGCTCCAACTGAGATGTGAGAATTTGGGGTAGCTGAAGCATTTCTGAAATGGATTAACCACAGCATTTTATTGATTACTTGTTTGGACAATGAAGGAATCAGGTCATGACCTCCATGCCTGAACTTGTCATTCTGACATATCTCACTCCTTTGCTCACACTGAAGTAAAATCAAAATCCTTAAGAAGGAGTAGCTGGGAAAATGCACATAATACAAATAAAAATGCACAAACTCACAGGTCTAATCACAGGACTTATTTTACCTGGTCTCCTAGGAGAGATCTAAAAGCAAGGTGAGCAGTGACCACTAGACCAAAGTTTCTGCAATATTCACGTATGTTTTAGTAATTAAAACTGAATATTCCAGCAAAGCTTGCAGCCTTCTTCCAAACAGGGAGGAAGAGATGGAGGAAAGACAGTCTGAGCCTTTATGTAGGAGAGAACAAAAGAAATGTCCCTTCAAAAACCCAGGTCAGGAACTGAATTGATCTAAACAGAAGATAAAAAAACCTCAGTCTTTTCCATTGTGATGTAACAGTGCCTTTGTACTTCAAAAGCTGTACAGACTATAACTGTGGCTTTATGGAGAAGTCTTAAGAATATGAAATTACTTAATTGTGTGGTGAAGTTTTATCTTCAGACGTGTGGATTCCTCTTCCACATGTGGGAAAACAGAGCTCATAACTTCTAAGTTCTCCAACCAAAAATAATTCACTGTTTTGTAACGATGAAGCTCAGAAGATATACACAGCCCCTTCTAGTCCTATCTCAGGAGGTTACAAGATTTCTGACTGATCATTTTTATTTTATAGAAGTAATTATTCTACCTTAGGACTGACTTTGTGTTTATTATTCTGAATGTATTTGAATAAATTCCAGTAAGATAGATTTATTTAAGGAGAGGCTTATATATTCCCAGGAAGAAAAGAAATATAGAATTTATTTTTTTTTTCAACTGTCATGCTTTTATTTCTCATTATCTTAGTGTTCCTGTTCTAATTTCTCCATTGTCATTGTTATAATTTTTCCACCACTTTTTTTCTTTCTTTTTCTGTGTAACTGGATCTGCCTTGGTGTGTCCGGTAGAAACAGACTGTGGGTGTGTGAAAAAATCTCCAGACACCTGGAAGGTTTCAGATTTAGACATAATAGTGGATCCTATTCTGTCACCTCCCACTTCTCTTCAGTCTGCTGTTCACAATGTCATCCGCCCGGCACCTACTGTCTTTGACACCCAGCACTGTGAGTCCGTCGAAGATCTCTGGCTAGCTAAGAACTCAGCTTTTAATATGGTCATCTGGGCTCTTGCACACAGATGCATATTAAACAGCATCTTTAGACCTTGTGTTGTGTGCTGGCATGCAGAAGATGCTGTCAAAATGTAAAATGATTGAGAAGTTGCTTTTTCTCTCTGAAGAAAACAGATTTGCAGCAAATTCATCCCTGGAGTACTGGAGAAGTGTACTAAGGTTGAGTTTTCCTCACTGAAAAACCTTGACATTCTCTAATTGTTATTTAGAAAATTCATGGTAATCACCAAAGCATGTTTTAGTGTATCTCAGATTAGATAGATGAAATTACACACAGGTTTAACTTGAGCTACTTTGTGGGAAACCTTGAATTTCCATGTTGCATTGACCCTGAGTTGGGCTAAAACTCACTCTGTCCAAGTCAGTAGCAAGAATCTTCCCTACTTCCATTGGACAGAAATGTTATACTTGGTTTGCACTTCAGCTGCTATAGCAGGTATCCTGGATCCAGACTGCAGAAATTCTTAGGTTAAGTCAGAGAAAATGCACAAAGACTCTTGTGTCTGCATGTCAGTGTCTTCTGTCTGTACAGGCACAGTGGACTGGCACCAGGGAGCTGAAATTCGCTGTGCTCAGGTGGTCTGGCAAATGGCACATAAGAGGATGTTGGGTGGAGAGACTGAAGCCAGTTGGCTGATGGCTCTGGGTGGCTGAGAGCAGGAGCTAGTGAGGGCATTGACACTGAATGGGCAGTGGTGCCTGGGAGCTGGCAGAAGGCAGGTGCTGCTTGGCTGCCTCCTCTTGGCACCTATGGCACAGGCTCTGGTGCCCGGCGCCACAGCTGCAGGTTGCAGCAGCAGCTTGTGAGTGGATGAGATTCAGCTTGGGCTGTGGGAGGAGGTGAGACGGCACTGGGGAAGAACACAGGGTGGTTGGCAGGGCTGCCAGAGCGTAATGTGAAGGGCATGAAGGTGGGAACAGTTACCCTCTCATGTTTATATAAAGTAGAACAAAATAAAGTAGAGGGAGGAGAGTCTGGATTCACTGCCAGTCTGTTATCTCAGCATCTGGGGATGAATGTGGAATTTGAAGGATTACCAAAAAATTTTGTATAGCTGTCTTTCTGACAAAGAGTGTGGGCTTGAATTCCAGGTAAGATAATTGAATTATTTGGGATTTTTGCTGTTACTTCTGTAAGTGATTTCTTAACAGCTAAACTTATGGCAAGATGTTTTCATATTTAGTGTGGATCAGTTATAGCACCTCTTACTGATCTTCAAAACAAAAGCTTTACTGAACCATAACCTCACTGGAGTTATGGAACATGCTGTGTGCTTTTTACAAACATTAATTCAATGCATTCTTAGAAAATTTGCCATTATTTAGGGTCAGAGTGTATAGACAGTGATCTCTTTTTGTCTCCCAGTTGATAACCAGGTGATTAAAAACAAAACCCAGTTCTTTGATGTTGCCAGAGCTAAGACCAGGCCTCATTATTTCTTGGCAGTTCACAAGTGTGAAAAGTGATTTCTGGACTATGCACTATATCATTAGTGTAAAAATATGCAAGTGTTAACCGTGTGTAAGTGATTAAACACAGAAATACTCTTGCTCCAAAGTAATTATGTCTCAGAATTCAAACATAGTTGATATGAATTAGAAAGGTTAATACAACAGAGTGTGTGTAATATAAAGAAATGGTCTGCACATATAATAATTATTTTTTTTTAAGTACTGTAGCTTAAATACAGAGGTATAACTTTATTTTTGCTCACTTGAAAGTGGTATGATTTAAACAAGGCTATAAATAGATTTATGAGCTGATAGAGTGAATTTACACTCATAGGGTGAAAACACTGGGTGGTAATTGTCAAGAAGTCTTCAGGTTGCCATTTCCATGGAGGGGAAGAAAAGGGATACTCAGTAAAGAGGATAAGGCTTCTGGATAGAAAGCAGAGTGGTGATGTTTAATTAACTGTAATTAGAATGTTCCTATGCAGCTTATTCCTATCCACTCTACTAGACAGAGGATGGCAAAGGATTCCAGAAATAGCTTTGTTGATTCTCCAGGGGCTTAAAACTGAAATCAAACAGGAAACTTTGCCATGAAGTAGCAGAGTGTCAGTGATGTTGTCTTACTCCGTGGTCCAGAAATCTCAGTAAATCTACACACACGAACTACATCTTGTTTTGGTTGCTATCCATAGTAAAGTTACACATTACATGTCATCTTTACTGATCCTGAGTGCTCCACTGAGATAATTACAGGCAGCAGGAAGGGAGAAAGGATCTCTGGTCTCCTTAGAGTAAGAGAAACTTTAAGTTTCGTCTTTGAAAGGCAAATCAAAGCCTCAGGATCTAACCAGGGATCTGTTCAGATGCTATAAAACAGATCTAATTATCAGGCTGTTTAAATTCTGTTGCTTACTTAGAGAACAGAAACTAGAATCACACAGTTTAGTGCAGCTGTGCATGATTTTTTGCCCATTGCTTTTATCTTGACTCTGTGAATTGAGGTTGTCAGCTGACTTCATAAATTTATTTGAAATTAAATCTCTGGGGTAAGTATGCTGAGGAAAAACAGAAGGTAAGTTAACTGACACTTCCAACAAAGGAACATATACTTTTTTTCCATCTCATTGTTGAACTGAGTTTTTACATCATGTTCTGAGTGAACAAATGTAGTAGCCATAGTTTAAATTTAGAGTAAGTCCACTCAGAGCTTATATAGACTTAATATTTTGCATATTTTGACAGTGTCTCTGCATAGTACCAAAAGAAATATGTTCATTGTTTCAGCAAGGATTTTTGTTCTGAACTTGTTTGCCTTCTAATAATAGAATACGCAACACTCAAGAAAACTTTAAGTCTTTTTTTTCTATAGAAATTTTCACTGCAATTAGAATGTCAATAGTAATGAGCAGTATATCATATGCAGTGACTGGGCTTCCAGTATTGATTTCTGAATCAAACACTGATGGTGATTTTATCTCATTTATTAAATCAAATTAATCCTGTTGTAATCTAGACCGCGTAGATGTGGTGCTGGGAGACATGGTTTAGGGAACCTGGCAGTGTAGGGTTAATGGCTGGACTTGATGATCTTAAAGGTCTCTACCAGCCAAAACATTCTATGATTCTAAACTATTCATTCAATTTCATCTGTTGTGTTGCTTGTTTGCAATGGTGGTGTGGTACTTCAATATAGTATTTTTGTCTGTTTTAAAGCTAATGATGGAAATTGGCCAATACTTAAACAGAGCTCAACCCCTGTGGTGAAACCCACTCAGATCTCCAACACGGACTGGAAAGAATCAAGCATGGATACTGCTTTAAAACAAGGAACTATATCCAGCCAGCCTTTGCCAACTTCAGTATTAGGAAGTACTGATAAGCTGGTGGGTTTCATCTGTGATATATAAATATATGTTTGGCTGAAATGATGAACTGTTGGCTTCAATAGCTGAACGCACTTCAGTTATTGCCTTTGTATTCCTCCTGTTCCTTTCTGTTCTTATCAGGATGGTTTTGTTTTTTGTTTGTTTGGTTTTACTTCAGCAGTTTGTATTCCTTCCTGTTCTTTCACATATCTGGTGACCCCTTTTCTCTCCCTTTGCTTCTAATCATCTCCCCCACTTTCCAATTTTTTCTAGTTCAAATCTTCATTACTCTTTTTTCCTTGGTGTAGATTATCACTTTTCCAGTGCACTCTTTTTCTCTCAAGAATTTCACAAAAGAAGTAATTAAATCCATCCTTGAGTGAGTCCACTGGTGTTGTGTGTCTGAAATGTTGTTCTAGTACTTTATGAATGATTTAAAACTGTAATCTTTTAAAGACAAGGTCCTTATTCTTTAATAGTTTTGGTAAACTCTGTTATCACATTATATTTTAGCAATACATTATCAGAACCTACAACAAGTTATTCAGGCTTTGAAATATGCCGATAGTCTTGAATTCATACTAATTTATCATAGATGAAAATGCCTTTAAACAGTGGCCTCTGTCTGATGTATGATGAGGTCTTGTGTTAAATTCAGGTAGAATCATAGCTAGAGGTTACAGAACACAGATGGTTTATACCAAGTCCTTTGCAGTCATGCAAGATGATGAGTATGTTTTGTTGAGTGAGGAATATTCTTGCTCACAAGTATTTAATTGAATGAGATCTATATTATTTCTTGTTCTTACATAGGGTCTTGACCTGGGGAAGGTGCCACCCACAATTCCTGGTGTAAGCAAGCAGTTGCCTCAAAACTATGGGACCTATCCAAGTCCAGTTCCCTTAGGAACAGGTTCTACAAATTCTCTGGAAAGAAGGAAGGATGGCAGCCTGCCCAGGCCCAGCAGCAGCATCACAAATCGGCAGAGGCCGGTGCCCCTTCCACCACCCAGCAGCGTGCACCAGCCCAGCTCCTCCCAGCAGATCCAGCAGAGAATCTCTGTACCCCCCAGCCCCACCTATCAACCTACCACTGCCCCCCTCTTTCCAGGAGGAGATGGAAGGCCAGAGCTCCCTTTAACTGTGGCAATCAGACCTTTCCTAGCTGATAAAGGATCAAGACCTCAGTCTCCCAGAAAAGGGCCACAGACAGTGAACTCCAGTTCCATCTACTCCATGTATCTTCAGCAAGCAACACCACCAAAGAATTACCAACAAGCTGTGTACAATACCTTAAATAAGTCGGTAAAAGCAGGTAGAATGTATTTTGCTTTATTTTTTTCCTTTGACATAGACTGTTAAGATCTACTTGGACTTAGTTACTTTCCATAGCAGTTTGAAAAGCTTGTGTAAATCTGTGAGTGGAGGAGAGATACTTGTATGTATGCAGCATGGCAGAAATACAGTCCTAGATAGTTTTCTTGGGGGTTAAATAAGTATACATTCAATTACCTTTTCTTTAAAACAGGATGCAATTAGAAAAATACAGTATGGGTAGTCTAGCAGTACTTTCAGAAACAATTTGACAAAATAGTGTCTAGAGAGAAGAGTGTTTCACCTGTTACTGTTACCTCATGAAAGAGGAACAACGTTCCAGGTGTTACTGTAGGTTATAAATGTGAGAATTATCGCCAAGAGGTGAGTTTTTATTTCTGCTTTGATAGGCTTCAGTATAATTAATTTGACTTCTTTTTATTTCTGTATTAGTGTCAACAAGTAGTAAGGGAAACATACATGGTTTATTTGCAAATGTTTTATTGTGTAATCTGAGAACAGTTCTTCACTGTTTTCCATCTTTCTTTCTTCAGTTTACGGAAAACCAGTATTACAGTCTGGTTCAACTTCTCCCTCACCCTTGCCATTCCTTCACGGTTCTTTGCCTGCCCAGGCTGCCTCACAGCCACAGTCTCAGCCTCAGACTGAAGTCTCTGAGAAAGATCAAGAGCTGGAAAATGCTCCACCACCCAGTGAAAACAGCAACGTGGAAAACATTCCTCGTCCCCTCAGTCCCACTAAGTTGACCCCCATTGTGCACTCGCCCCTGCGGTACCAAAGCGACGCTGACCTGGAAGCTCTGCGAAGGAAGCTGGCCAATGCTCCCAGGCCATTAAAGAAGCGTAGTTCCATCACTGAACCCGAGGGCCCCAGTGGCCCCAACATACAAAAACTTCTGTACCAACGCTTCAACACTCTTGCTGGAGGGATAGAAAGTGCTCCTTTCTACCAGCCAAGCAACCCCCAGGACTTCATAGGCATCTTGGCCGACGTCGATAATGGCAATGCCAGTACCAACGGCAACGTCGACGAGCCTGTTCCCGTGCAACCTACGGCTCCTCTTCCCGATGAGCCACCCCCTTCCTCAGATGCCAATGACAACGAGTTACCTTCTCCTGCTACTGAGGAGCTGATAAATACTGAAACCACTAATCAAACATCTGAGACCACTGAAGACAACAACAACAACCCTGCTATAGTTCCTTCTACTGAACAGTCATCCAGTCCCACACCCGAGGTCAGTTCTCCAGCAGAAGATGAAGCTCCTTTGCCACCTGCTCTTCCTCCTCCACTTCCTCCAGTAAGTAACAAAGCAAGGGGCAATTCTGTCAGCTACAGGATTAGCTGTGTGTTTAGGAATAACTGAAGATGGTAAGTGTATGGTAAATGGTGTGTTTGCACTTCAAGTTTTGTGCGACTAAAAGGAACAAAAACCAGGGAGACTTCAAGAAAGACTCTGATGGATTAGTCTCTTTACTAGTGTAGCTGTTTCATAAGGAAAACAGGCATACAGGCAGTAGGAGGTTGCAAATGTAGTTCAGGTTGTATAACTTCTTTGTATGAGCCATATTATTTTGCTGTAGAACTAACTCTGGAATCTGAGATTCCATTGGGCCTACAAAGGTAACTATTTATATGAAGCCAAGGGTAAGGTATGGCCATGGGAAGCCTTTCAGTTTGTCCCTTTTTTCTGGGAGAAGTGTGCTGACTCATTTTAGTGTTGGTATCAAAGAGTATCTCTACTTTTGATTCATGTAGGGACCTTGCATTCCTCTGACCATTTGGCCTCGTACACATTTGCCACAAGCACAAGTGGGCCAGGGAGGACAGCATATCCTGGCCACAGATACTGTCCATACTGTGTGAGGTTAATTTTACAAACTCAAAAAGCCACACTAAGTATGACCATAAATGAAAGGATCTTACAGTGTTAGAGACCAAAAGCATTCTAGAAAAGCTGTAATTAATAGTAGATTGATTTTTTAATTTTAATTTTTCTTTTTTTCCTGGAAAGTGACAAGGACAAGTGAATGATTCTGAGTATTTTCAAAACACATTTAAATGTGTTTCGGATTTTTGCTTTTTTTGTCATTTTGTCATTTTTGTCATTTGTCATGCTTTTTGTCTAAGCAAAAGTTTTGGCAGGGTCTCAGACAATCCACCAGCAATACATTCAACTCGTATTAGAAACAGTTAAGACAGAGATACTCAAAAACTTCATTCCTTAATTAGAAGCTTCTAAATTTCTTTCTTTTTCATTTTTTGAGTGTGACATGTGAGACTTTATATCAGAAATGTCTGCATAGCTGTATAAACCATTTAAGGAGGATGGGATTCTTAGTCTGGTTTAAGAACTAACTGAATCATGTGTGATACTTCCATGACCTGAAATGGTGACTTCTGACTTTCATCTCTACACAGACCAAACGCACCAACTTGAAGAAACCAAACTCAGAAAGAACAGGCCATGGTTTGAGAGTGAAGTTCAATCCATTGGCCCTCCTCCTGGATGCTTCTTTGGAGGGAGAATTTGATCTTGTACAACGAATCATATATGAGGTGAGCTTCCAAACAATAGCAACCTCTTCAAATATTAAGGGAAGAATAAAGAGCACTCAACTATTTTATGTTTTTGATAGGTTGATGATCCCAGTAAACCAAATGATGAAGGAATTACACCTTTGCATAATGCAGTATGTGCTGGTCATCACCACATTGTGAAGTTCCTGCTTGATTTTGGTGTAAATGTAAATGCAGCAGACAGTGATGGATGGTAAGTGTCAGGATTTTTAAATTAGCATCTGGGAGAAACACCATTTTGATGCACATTAAAAATTCAGTCAGGACCTGGCTTGTGAATAATTTCCTTCCCCTGTTGTCTCTGTTTAAGGCTTGGGGCCAGCCCACATGAAACACAAAGCAGTATTAGCCCCCTTCCCCATGGGGAGGATAAAAGGGTAATATGGAAAAAGAAGGAACATTAAGGGCAGAAGGATGCAGAGCTGTGGGATGGTGCTGGGGCGTGCATGGCGTCAGGGCTCAGTCAAGCTGCAACCCTTGCAGCAACCAGAGCCCCCCCTGCCCCTTCCCATCTCCTTGTTCTGTGGAGTGTGGCAGGGAAGGGAACATCAGCTGCCCTCTGACTCCTCGTGGTCCCAGGGTTACTACCTGTCTCCCCACTTAGTCTGTTCACCCTTCAGCCACAGCACCTTTACTCCAGATGAGCAGATGAGCAGTTTCTGATCCTGGGTGGTGACAAAGGCAGCGTTGCACTGTTCATCTCCCCTTCAATGCACTTGAATCATGAACTCTGCTGCATTTTGCTCTTACTTAGTGATGCTGTTGCATTTCTTGTTCAAATGCTGAAATAATTAAACTATAAATAATAAATTACTTGAACAAATAACTTATTTAACAAATTTGTTTGAATTTCATCATATATGCCACCACACCAGATTTTGGTGTTTTTGAAGAATCTCACCTTGCAGGCAGAGGTTGCACTTCTGAAGTGTTTGGAGAGGATGTGAAACCTTGCTGTGCTCATCTGTTTTGCCCTCACCCTTGTTTTACCGTTTATATTTTCTCATGTTAGAAAATACTCTTTTATGCTGGGCAGCTTTGTAAGCTACAAAAATTGACATTTTGCTAAATATTTTTTTTAATGTTTGGCTTTCACTGGAGTCAGGCAAATCCTGAAATCCACTCCAGTTGCATAGCAGGTTTTGTACAACACATACTTACACTGTAATCATAAAAACCAATTTCCTTTAAAAATAGACAGGCTAAGCTCCATATTGCAAGACAAAATAGTTAGGATTCATGGAAGTTTATTTTTTAATCTATGCATTTTTGCTTTTATTTCAGGACACCCTTGCATTGTGCTGCTTCTTGCAATAGTGTTCATCTCTGTAAACTACTAGTTGAATCTGGTGCAGCTATTTTTGCTTCAACTATAAGTGATATAGAAACTGCTGCAGACAAATGTGAAGAGATGGAAGAAGGTTATATTCAGTGTTCCCAGTTCTTGTATGGTAAGCTGCAACACTACAAACTTCTTTAGCTTTTCTAGACTTCATCCTTTTTTGTCTCTGTGATCTGTATGAAACATCTGCTTAGGCCCTAGACTTGACAATACTGCCTCTCACCTGTTACTTCAAAATGCTAAAAACTGAATCTCTTTTTGTTATTGTATTATTCATAGCCCTTCTGTTCTCTGAGTTACTTCACAGGCTCCTTCTAACATTGCAGATTTTTAAAGTTTAATTTGGCTTAATTTCAAGGAAATGTTTCTCTGGGATGATTTTGACTGTAACAGCAAGTTGTCAAGTATTTGGATAGAGATACTCTAACTTGCAAGTGCATGAATTTCTAGGAGAGCACATGAAGAAGCACACATTCTACAAATACTTAACTGACAGAATGTATTAGTTACTAATTGCAGAATCACACAGAATCACAGAATCACACAATGTTAGGGATTGGAAGGGACCTAGAAGATCATCCAGGCAGGTCTGGAATCTCTCCAGAGAAGAGTCTGGCTCCATCCTCCCTACACTGCCCTTAACATATTGATAGACACTGATGAGCTCCCCCCTCAGTTTCCTCTTGTCCAGGCTAAAGAGCCCCAGCTCTCTCAGCCTCTCCTCATATTGTTATCCTTCTTTGAGTAAAAGGTTGTAAAGTCTCTACTGTACATATCATAAAAGAAAAATCTCATGGCTTTATGATGCAGTGACCTTTCTAAAAGCATTTCATCATGGAAGTGCTGAAAATCGTATAAACTGAACATTTATGAAATGTTGCTAATGAGAGACTAATATTTGGGCCATGGTGTCCATACTGAAAATCTTAGGGGGAAAAGCAGGATGTCTCACCATGTGTTCCGTGCTGTGCTGGTAACAGGCGTGCAGGAGAAGCTGGGGGTGATGAATAAGGGCGTGGTGTACGCCCTGTGGGATTACGAGGCCCAGAACAGCGACGAGCTGTCGTTCCGCGAGGGCGACGCCATCACCGTGCTCAGGCGCAAGGACGAGAGCGAGACGGAGTGGTGGTGGGCCCGCCTCAACGACAGGGAGGGCTACGTGCCTAAAAACCTCCTTGGGGTAAGTGTCTACCCTCGAATTCTCACTTCTTTCTGAAGGAGGAACACAAGAAGGGTTTGTGGTGAGAATCCCTCCACATCATCTGCACAAACTGCAATTACCCTTAGTCTCTCTGGCCTCTGTGTCATTGCAAACAAAAAGGAAGGGCTGTGGCCAGGAGATCAGTGTTGGTTTCTATTTGGAAGTTAATGTTGCACTTTGATATAGCTTATGCTCTAATACTAAGATTTTTTTTCTCCCTGGCTAAAATATAGGGCCCCTCTGACAAGTGTGGTGGCTCTACCAGGCACCTTGAGGCTTTGGCCCAAGAAGCCCTTTAGGATGGTTTTTAATACCTGTCACCAGACAAGCAGCCTATATTTACAAGTGTAAAATGAGAAAGAGCCTTTAAGATGAAAAGTGTAGGCAAGTAGTTTATGCTGCTCTGAGATGGGACACTGCTGTGATGGCAGACCAAGAACATAAGGCTACCAAGTAGAAAGATACAGAGGACGCAATGTGTAAGAGAACCTTACAAAGCAGGAAATAAGCACTTTCTAGGTCTCAACGGAGAATTCTTGTACTCACATAAAAGCATCCTTTAGTCTAGACTGGGATCTTAAGCTGAGTAAACCAAGTGCTTTTCAGAGCAGCAGTCCTTTTTGCTGCTGTTGAGAGGACTAAGCCTTTTGGCCTCTTGCTGCTGCTGATTTAATTTTCCAGAAGTTACCCAAGAACACGTGGCTTAGAAAAACCTCACCCCCTCAAACACTTCATCTCTTAGTTCTTGTTAATGTCTTGGTTATAATTGAATTAATATTTAGCTCTGTAGGCATTAACCATGCAAAGGCTAATGTTTTTATTCTGTTTTTACAGTTATATCCACGAATAAAGCCTAGACAACGAACCCTTGCTTGAGTTCAGTGGCACAATAGTGCAATACCCTGCTGGTAACTGGAAACTTAGAACATACACTGGAGCCATCAGTTTTGATCATTTCACACAGAGAAATAAAACTATGCTATTTAGTTTTAATGGTGCTTTCTCTTGTTCAATGGACAGCAACCGAGGTTTTCAAGATCTGCAGTTTGTAAATGAGGATGGTTTTCGTGGCCCACCCCTGAGGAGAGCAACCCCCCCATACCTGCAGTGTTGCACCAGCTCTCGTCTAAAGCAGTGTTTGAAGTTAAAGTTCCATGCTAGGAGCTTTCTTGTGTTCATGTTCAGAGGTGTCATTTGCAGAGTGCAGATACGCTGTCCAGTTTGCTCCAACCCCACAGTACCTGTCCCATGTCAGGATTTGGGTGTTTTCTTCAATACCAGTCAATTTTGAGTTCTTATTACTGATCAGCTCTTTGGGTTCTGTGACACAAGATCATCACCTATTACATGCATAAAGTAGTCACCAAAGCTTGATGGAGGCCAGGACTTTCAGTGGTTAAAATGCTACATACACTTAAATCCTAGCCTGGACAACCCCAAGAAAAGCTTTACATAGCCTAGCATCTAGTATTACTGCATTTAGAATCAAGTTAGAGAACTAACAAAACAAAGTATTTATTCACTTCTCAAAAGCCCTACACGGTATCTCACTTGGTGTTTTCTTTTCTTGTTATTCAGCTTACAGCACCAGTGTTACCTCTGCTACTGTAAAGGTTCCCCTACTAACCCCCCGAGCTCGTCCGGCCCGGACAGAACAGTTAGCACTGAACTTGCAGTTTAAGGGATCTGTATGTCTGCATGGATGGAAGTGCAATAGGTGAAAAGGGTAAGAGTCAGGTAAGGGTCACAGTGGGTAAGCTGAAGTCTGAGTCACTCTAAGAAAAGACGAAGGACTGGATAGAATTGGGAAGAGGGTGGAGCGGGTGCCAAGACAAGGAGAAGAAAGAAACAGGGTTTAGAGAAGGGGGTAAGAAAGGCGAGCGCTCAAGGACAGGGTCTGTGGTTCTTGGCAGCCTCCATCCGCTGCCAAGGAAAGTTATGCAATAACCTATTCCACCACATGGTCGTTTCAAGAAAACAAAAAGAAGGCACTTCACTGGAATTTTAATTGTACATGATTTTATATACCAAAAGTATATTTTGAATCTCCCATGATCAGTTTTAGCCATATTTCTTGTAATTTTCTCCCATTGAACAGTATGCAATTTGATTAATTCTTCATGTACAAGTTCTGTGTATAATTTATATATCCATTTCTGCAGTGCTGTAACTTGCTTTTACCACAGGTTAGCATTAACTGTATATATTGTGGTGAAAAGTGGAAGGGTATTATTGTTGAAGAATTTGCTACATGAATGTGATGATTTCAAGAGCCTATGATCCACTAATTCAGAGAACGTGTAAATGTGCACAATAAAGTACTGCTGAGGCATGGCTGCATTCTCCAGTATTTTTACACAGGTAGCCGCAGTGAGTGTGCCTTTGGTCACAGTCTGTGTAAAAACACTAATTCTACATCAGCTGGAGTTTCCTCACTGTACCAGCTCCACAGAAAAGCACCTGCCAAATTATGTTCAAGCTCCTCACACCAGTCTTCCCACTGTGACAAATTACTACCTGTCTAGAAAAGCTCTCAAGCTGACAGCTCAGCCTGCTGTGGCTTTTACTCCATTTTTACCAGCCTAGCAAGACAGAGGGTGGAAAGACACTTGGCTCAGTAGGTGTAGCCAGAGGGACTCACCATGGTCTTGAACCAATTATCAACACAACTAAAATTAGGGTGCTGTTTAGAAAAGTCACAAGGATGTTCATTAGAGACTACAGTATCCATCAGTAAAGATGCATAGTGAAATTAAGTATCACCTCATTTTTTTTAAATAAGTGAATTAATTTATTCATATTTGTACATTAAATTGTATACAATTTCAGATAGCATTACAGTTAGATTAACAAAAGCTAGTTACCAAAAAAGAAAATACAAAACTAAAAATTATTCTGGAAGCTTATTTATTACAGAAGTTTCAAGGTCACATCCATGTAAGTAAAATTTGGTGGTACTTGGTGAAATATTTAGGTGTTTAAAATGAAATGTTTAAAAAAAAACACAATTGATTTCTATCAAATCATATCTAAGGCAGATTTTGTTGTACATTGATTTTAAACATTTGGATAGAGGGAAAAACCTGAGATCTATACCCAAAAGCTATTCTCTGCAGGAGAGACATACACATTTGTTTGCTCTTTGTAGCAAACAGTATATATAATTGTTACTATAAAAGTTGTGCTGTACATTAGCTGTAGTGCAGGTCACTTTCGTATTAAGTGCCAATAAAGGCTTAACAAAATATACAAAGTCTTAAAAGGTGAGGCTGTTTAAAGCATTAATTGTACATATTGCACACTATAGTGAATACTCATGGTTCAGAAAAACACACTGCATTTGCCAGTTCTTGGAGAGTGAACCATGCTGGAATGGGAAAAACAGAACAGCAGATGTTCCCAGCTGTCAGATTAGCCAAAAGTGAGAGGCAGGTCCATGGAGGCTGATGTCTTCCCTCCAGTGGCCACCAGTTTGCTGCTCTTACTGGTCCCGGGATTCATAAAGCAGTTTAGTTGCCTAGCATGAAAACAAAATGTCACTGTGTTAACTGAAGCTTCACTTGCAGCCACCTCGTCTCCTTCCTCCCACTACAAATACTGCTTTCAATACCAAGACTTTAAATCCTTCCTCTATTTTCCTTGGTCTGAGGAATTTAATACAATATTCAGATAGGTACTAGAGTAACTTTTGAGACTGTTCAGTAACCTGACGTTACTGAATATTACAGATCAACCTGCATCTCTCTCTTCTTGGTCAGAAGCGACTGTTCCTGATCAAAACTGCCTTGGAAAAGCTAGAAATAGTACTTCCCTTAGTAATAGCTATTACCCTTTGTAGTGCATAAATTCTTCAGCTATCTGAACAGAAAGCTAAAATCATGATCATAATGACTATCCATAGCTTGTTTCTTAGCAAGAAGGCCTTAAAATCCTTGTTGAAAAAAAACGCTCCTAAGGCTGCATACTCTTCAGTGCTGCTAAGCACCCCATGGAAAGATTGTCTTCAGCCTTCTCTAAGCTCTGCCTCCTTTGCTTACCTTATGCATAGCTGCCAGCCAGCTTGCTGACAGCTTCTTGTTACAGCTGAAGTCTTCGCTGGCTGTAAACTTCATCTGCATTAGCTCCTCTGAGCCTGGCACCTTATACTGCAGCACCATACCTATGGCACGGCTATTACCACCTGGAAAAAGAAGTAACATCTTGGAACAGCAACAGGTTTTACCAGCTGTGTGACAGAACTTCTTGTGGCTAAAGAAAACCACCTCCTTAGCTCAAAGCACGAATGACTGCAGGTGCACTAACACCAGCTGCACCAGAGGAGGTCATGACCATGGGTGTTAGTGCCAGGCAAGGAAACTCCAGTGTTTAATCCTCTCTGGAAATCACTGAGCACAACTTGTATAAGCTGTCAGGTAAAGCCACGAGCTGCACTCACTAAAAACACCCTCACGTTTCAACATGACCACAGCTTCTCTTCAGCAGATGCCCGTTTCATACTGGGGCTGGCAGTTGGTAAATCAAGTGCCTAGTGTCCAGTTAGACTGGTCTCAAAGAGAGATCCCTGCCTGACACCAGCTGGCACAGCAGACAAAAGTCCCTCCAGCCCTGGCAAAGGTGGGGAAGATGCTTGTGCAGGACTCGGAACGACTGGCAAGGTCATTCCCTTCCTGAAGGAAATCTGCTTTGTTTTGCTCTGATGACAGTGTGACAGACAGATGTTTTTATCTCTCTTCCTCTAACTGCACAGAGGTTAAGATAAACCAAACAAAACCAGAAATGAAACAAAAGCCTTGTTTGAAATACTACAGTTCCCTGTCATTCTCTCCTGAAGCTGTTGGGCACAGACTGATCCCCAAGACCAGCAGCACCAACACAAGACACTTCTTGCAAAGTTCTTTTTAAGAAGAAGCATCTGCACCAGAGGCGTCCCAGAGGCCACTGCCATAGCAGCCAAGAGGCAAAACCATCTCAGCCCAAGCAACCTGATCTAGAGCCCACAGGCAGTGTTCATAGGAGCAGCTGTTTGCTCCTCCTGTTGCATAAACTGGAATCTGATTTCATCACTCTCTTGCATCTAACTGGTCAGGCCGACAGATTAAGGAACTACCTAAAGATAAACCAGTGGAAATCAAACACCTACAGCCCCGACCAGTCTCCCCACATCTGTCACTCCAGGACATTATTGAGTCAGGCAGAACACACCTTGCACAACAAGCAGCTGTATTTCTTTTAACAATGTGTAAAAGCAAGACATTAATTACCAGTTTATTTATTCAGTGCAAAGCTTTACTGGACAGTATACAAGAAGTGTATTACTCATCTGAGGCACACACAACCCAGCACACCTCTGCTCAGGTAGGGGGGTGTGTGTCTACCACATCTACAGATCAAGCAAAACAACAGCAGTGCAGAGGGAGAGAGATGAGAGAGGGGTCATGACAACATGCTCAGGTGAGTACTCAGAGGTACTGATGATACCTTCAGTAATGTGCTGGCTCTCCAGAAGGCTGGTGTAAGTGTGAATATCTTTCTCTACCATCAAGAAGGAAGGAAGGCAGGCAGGCAAAAGGATAAGCAGTCAGAAGAGTAGTGAACAAGGAATTACAGGAGCATTAAGTAACTCAGCAACACATCCATCTGATTTGAATGCCAAGATAAGTTTATTAAAGTTAACATGCTGTACTGGCTGAATATTGCACAGATGCTGTCTGAAAGGAAAACTCCAGCAATGACAGTGGTGTTGCTAAGGAACAATTATTAGAATTCCTGACCTTGTTTGTTCTTATTTCAGTGAAATCACATTCAAGTTCATCCTGAAATACTCTATAATCTGGTGAGAGATGAGGCAGTAAGTAGCTGCCCTCTGATTCACACGTTACCAGCTTTACTTGGCCACCCCTTCATCTTAAAAGTGATTAAGCAAGCATAGATAATTATTTATTTTCTCCCCACAGTTTCACTGTCCACACAATTGTTTCTACCCATAGAATATCCCATCTGCATTCCAAAATGGAAGGTATCAGACTAGCAGTTCTCCCCTATGAGCTTTTAAACCAACAAAAGTTTGTTTTTTAGCCAAGGCAAAGCATCCAAACAGACAATCATCATGTGTACTCAGGTTTATCAGGAAGTTGCCAGTATTACAGGTCTATGGTCACTGCTCAGTTCTTGGGTTTTTCCCAAAATCCCAGGAGCCACAGGGACAGGGTTACACACACTGCACTCTATTCTGAGAGCAGCTGTAACTGCATAGTTAGTTAAACCTAAGTGACCAATAACCTAGAAAGGCACTGTCTAGCGTGAACAATAATTATAACTCCACATACTTTATTCTTAATAGTTGATTTATATTCTATGGAAAATTTACCTCCAGGAGTAAATCCCTCTGTAAGTATCTGAACAGTTGAAATCTGTATAATTTCAATTTCATAGTGGCTGTCTCCATCCAAAACCAGATATCTACATAACAGAAAAAAAACTTGTTTAAAAAAGAAAAAGTTCTATAATAGCAAGTCCAAATCAAAGAAAAAAAAAAAAAAAAGGCCCAGAACATAATCTCTCAGTGACTGTTTGTATGTTCCTTGGAGTGGGGAGGCAGAGAAATCAAGCAGGAAAAATGACTTCTCATTGAAGTTCTTCACTTAAAGGGAAAAAAAACCCCAACAAAACAAAAAAGAAAACAAAAAAAAAACAAAAACACACATGCAAAAAAAACCCCAAACCAACCAAAAAACACCAAGCAAACCTATAGTTCAGTTTGCCAAGAAAGAGACACTTTCAAAACATATAAAGCATCCTTCCCATTTTCTAGGGGAAGAGGAGAACAGTCTAAGTGTTCTAGCCAAATTATAGGGATACCACAGTAATGCTTTGGCTGTGATCTTACACTGGTATGATGAAGAATCAAACTGAAGTTAACACTTTTCAGTGGCTACAGATTTTTCCCTGCCTCCCCTTCCTATGGTCCCCCTATTAGCTAGTAAAAAAGAGGCATCATCAATCAGTGGAGGTCCACAGTTTCAAGGCACTCTGATCCACACTGCTAGAAATTCAGACTTTATTAAGTCCTAGCTGTCCTTTCTGGCTGATCCCAATATCACCACAGCATATTACTCTTAGCATTCTGTTTAGGTGATTAGATTAATACAGCAACAATAATATAGTTTACAAGTGCAATTTCTATCAATCTTTCTCACCTCTGATTGTTGGAAAGTCGACAAACCATGAGCTCAGATTTATCAGATGTTCCCAGAGTTACAAAGAATGTAGCACCTGGAAAGAAATGGTTTAGTATTCTAGTGCAGAGTTTAAGAAGGACCACTCAGCTATCAAAAAGGATAATTAATTTTCACTTACTGCATTTATACAGTCAGGTGAATTAAGAGTCTAATTGAAATGTTAAACCAATAAACATCAGCAGAACACTCAAGTCTAAAAAGCAAGTCTTTAATTGCCATGTTCTGAATCACAGCACCTTTCACAATTGCCATGTAGTTTCTCCCACGCTGCAGAAACGCAGATGATACCCAAGATGAATCTTTTAAAAACGAGCACAGTTTTGGAGGTGGCGAGATACTGCTTCAGCACACCAGAAAAAATCTGTCCCGAGAATCTCACAGCAGGATGTGTCCTTAAGCTGTATGCTTAACATATAGTAAAGTGTGTTTTTCATTACTGAAGGCCAGCTCAGTCACACTTCGAGTCAATGAACTGCAGCCTTCATGTTCCATTGTTTGTTCCTGCTCAGAACTGCTCCATTGACAAGGGGAATGTCAGCTACATTAGTGAAATGATTCATAAAATAAAGCAGATGACACTACATGCCTAACCACTTTATTTATGGGCCACTCCGTGCCCATGCTCTATTACCCAATCCCAGTACTGTTCGTCTGGGAAACAGAACAAGAATCAACACTCAGCCCTGCCCAAGGGTCTGCAATCCATCCCCATGACCTGAAGCACAGTCAGAACTTCACCTCCCTGGCTGCTTCACAGTTTCACTGAGCCCCCAGCACAAGCTCCTGGGCTGCTGCTGAAGCAACACAGGGAGACAAGAGCAGCAAAGCCACAAAGCACAGCACAGCCACCAGCTCTGACTGACACCTGCGGCTCTACAGTAAATCAGGAACAATCATGGAATGTCAGAGGTTGGAAAGGACCTAGAAGATCATCTAGTCCAACCCCCCTGCCAGAGCAGGGGCACCTAGACCAAGTCACCCAGGAACAGATCCAGGTGGGTCTGGAATGTCTCCAGAGCAGGAGACTCCACAACCTCCCTGGGCAGCCCCTGCCAGGCTCTGGCACCCTCACTTGAAAACAAGTTTTTCCTTGTGTTTCCCCTAAACCTCTTGTGCTCCAACTTACTTCCGTTGCCTCTTGTTCTAACAACTTCCAACCTTAACTGCACAACATGAACACAAGCAGGGCAAGCTGTAAGAAAGTCCAGTTTAAAATACATTATTTTGGAAGCCTGCTCTGTACCCTCACCTGCAAAGCCGAGTGGAGGAGGATTTGTGTAGCACAGGGATGAACACCTGACTGAACTCAGAGTAAGCAGATGAGGTTAGCTTACCCATTACACACACTGGCATTGTGCCAAGAGCCCATCAAAAGGCACTGAGCAATCACAGAATATGTTAAAAACTGAAGACTCAGCTTGGCTAATCTCAGTGCAACAGGAATTACTGTCCTGCCTGTAGCTTAATGCTGTGCAGAAATCAGCACTCTTGATGAAGTGCCACCAGCCATCTCTCTGGGCCATGGGCATGATCAAAGCTCACAAAGGGAGCCTGAGACAAGCACTGTATCCTGTTAGGAAATATTATTCTCTATTTTAAGGTATTTTTCATCCTTATTTAACGCAGCAGGAATATGGCTGAAAGAGGCATTGGTTTAAGAAAAATGCCAAATACACATCTCTTTGCAGAGGAGTTAATTCCTTTGTCTTTAATTAAATCAGTCTTTGTAAACACTGCCTAAGAAGTGTACATTTCTCCCCATAAACTGGTAACACGGAATTGTTAACTGGCGAACAAGAAGCATGACAACAAAGCGATATTTAAAGGAGACAAAACTGCAGCTGTCTGGCAAGAGCCATTACTCTTCTCATTTATCTGTAATTGATTTTAAGACAGCATTTGACCATCAATGCCCCAAAGCAGAGTATCCATGGATTGAGTCCTTACCACTCATGAGAACCTTCAGCTGCTTGTCGTAGAACTCAGCTTCCTTCTGGGAGACCAGGGCGCACTCGGCACACTGGCGCACGGGGTCCACGAAGCACATGCGAGGCAGAGGCACTTTCTTACTGCAGCACTTGTCACAGAAACACTTCCCACACCTCCGGCAGTGATGCTGATCAGGGAAGAACACCGTTTATTCATTTACAAAGGAAACTATCAGGGAATAATTTGGTAAAGTCATGACATTAAATAAACAGAACGATTTCCCAAGTGTGAAACATACGCCTTGAGGGGCAGGTAGAAAAGTTTAACTGCTGGACTAGTATAAAGGAATCAGTGCAAAGCACTGAGTATGGTATGAACAGAAGCACTCTAAACATGCTTCTGGAGCAGGGCAGAAAAGACACTGACAGGACTTCTCCAGTGTCCAGTAAATCCCTCACCTCACAGTCAACAAGGACACAAGGGAAGAGCGGATCCCTTCCCATCTCCAAGCAAAGAGGTGGGAACCTCCAACTGGAGATCCTATTCTTCTCCCTTTAAACTTATTCTCAAGCTTTCCGCATGATAAAAAAAGATTAAAATCTTCATACTCAAGAACCTAATGCTATTTCTTTATCAGAAATCTGTCAGCACAGCAGAAATTCTCCAATGCTGTAAGATCAGCATGAGTGCTGCTATGTGTTCACAGCTACTGCATCTGCAGCGAGTGGCTCATGCCCCACACCACTGCTGGGGTGTGACAGTCCCAGCAGGTCCTGCTGGTACAAGTTCTCATGTCAGAACAAGTATTCCCAGGCAAGCAGGAACTTGTGTGTGGCTCAAAGCAAATCTGATCAAGGAACTGATGCTCTCAGGTCTGGTAAGTGTTAGACTTTCCTTCCGAGTATCACACTAAATCCTCTGGAGCACCCCTTTCCCAGGGCTACCCCCATTTACCTCCCAAAGCCAAGACAAGTACACCACAGCAGTTAATGAATTGGTGCTTCTCAACCAAAACAACCCATCACCCACTGTGTCCCTAACCCATACAACTACAAGATAAAGCAACAAGGAGACAGTTCCCAGTGACAGCACAGACGGGGAGAGCTCAGAGCTGCACATGGGGAGGTCCCGACTGAACTCCAGGAAGCATTTCTTTACCGAGAGGGTGGTCAAACACCGTAACACGCAGTCTCACAAGCCTGCCAGAGTTTTGTCCACAGAGAGCCCAGCCTCAGGAGAATGCTGATAGCAGCACAGCAGCAGGTATTCACTTTATGGAATGAATGAATCTCTGCTAGTGTTTTCTCTTCATACAGGGAGCCTAATCCTGCTGAGAGCAACCAAGGCAGTTTACACCTTCTACCTTGATCAGAAACCCCCTTTCCAAACCTCAGACAAATCCTGAATCACTTACAGAGCAGGAGAGCCTGAGCTGTGCTTCTCTGCATTTTAGCAGCACAATCTACAGTTTAAACCAAGGAGGTCCACACTGGCACCCTGCAACAGTTAATGGGTTTCATTTAATACATTTCATCTTACCTTTCTAGTTATGAAGTCAAATTTTGTATCACACTGCATACATCTTGGGCACTAGAAAACAGTACAAATTAAGATTAATCAGCAAGATTTTAAAACCTTTAATCCTACTACCATATACAAAACCTGAGCTTTATATTATGCCCTATTAACAACTCCACCAGATTTCCATCCTCAGGAATCAAAAGAACGTGGTTAGATTCTGCAGTAAGTTTTGTAACTCTAGAAACAAAACTCCTCAAACCAGACTGTCTTGGGCTACAGCAGAAACTCATCTTAAAAACGAGCCCTCGATGAGTAGGTGCTGTTTCCTAAGCACACAGTAATCACTGTCTTTAATTAATGAATTTCAGTGTTTAAGCCTCTTCTGTAAATTCCTTCAGGATACAACAGCTTTTGACATCTATTTTGGGAACTTTTTGCTCCAGCAGATCCTCAGTTACTGTCAACTTTAACAACTACAGCCAAGAAAACATTAGAGCAGCTAAGTTAAAAATTCTCTAGAAACTTTGCACATTCTTCTGAAGCGTAAGATAATAATTGGCAATAGTTTGCAATAGTTTCTATGAAGAGTTCTGGTGCATAAACAGAAGTTCAAGAAGTCAGAGTCACTACAGTCACTGTGAGGGAAGATAAATAGCTACTAACACTATTGTTACAGTAAACTGTGTTTCCAGACCCCACCCAAACAGCACCAGTGATGTTCCTGTCCCGTTCCAAACAGCCTATGGATTAAGACATCCAGACACCTCCTCCACAGGGCTGCCGTTCCCTGGTGCACAGCCCTCAGCACCAGGCAACTGCAGCTCCTCAGGGCTCACCTCTGCAACCAGCAGTACTCCAGACACCAGATTTACACTCATCTCCAGTTAGGGTTTCATTTTTCACATGTGTAGCTTGCCTGGGAGCTGAAGCTGTCAAGAATTGTGGTATAATTTGAATTTACCAGGAAACTAACTCATTTTCTTAATGAAAAACACAGGGCTGTTTGGGTGTGTGTGTGTCAAAAATTAGCACAAGCCACAAGCGAGGGGCAAACAAACACCCCTCTGCTGAACACTGCTAATTAGGAACGAGCTAAACCAGCCTCTCATTTAATAAAAACTCGACAGAAAAATATTTCTGAATTCCAGATAACCTGCAACCACTGTAACATCTGTGTTCACATAACCTGCACTGTCACCACTGCATGCAGATAACCTGCTACCACTGTCACATCTGTGTGCAGACAACCTGCACTGTCACCACCTCTGCATGCAGATAACCTGCACTCCCTGTCCCCACATCTGTAGCTCCTCCCACATGCCAGCTCTGCTGTACACAGTGTTCCTCAGCCACACAAAAACCTGGTGCACAGCTGGATGTCATGAGGCTTGGCCAGCTCTGCATTCAAACATTCCAATATCTCTCGGTGACTAGTCCCAGATTTCCTCAGCAGGAACATCTTCAGCTGAGCTCTGCTGGTGATTCATAACATAAAAATAACACATTTTATGAGATTAAATTTAATATATCATCATGATAATTTAGTTTACTTGAAAAGTATCTGAAAGGGAAGCTGAGTGAAACAGTGTAAGCTGCTCGGTACTCGGCTACCAATACGAACGCTCACTCGCTGCAGCCAGCCGGGCTGCTCGACGGTGGCCTCCTTGCCTTCATGCTTTGCACATTTTCTTTTATTATTTTAAATCAACGTGGCCTTCAGAATTACCTTTAAAACCATTTGAAGAGAACGCCTCACTCAAAATGAATGCCGCATGGCTCTCTACGCTTCTAACTCATTAAATTCCTCGCTACTTTCAGTGACGAGGTCGCAGAGCCCCGGAGAACGAGAGCCGCTTCCATCCCCTTCAGCGTTAAACTCGGCGAAACGAAGAAACCGACGTTTACAACCGAAAACCCGCAGCCGGGCGAGCCCGATGCGCTGCCCGGTCAGCCGGCGAGGCGACGCGAGGCTGCCGGGCGCTCCCTGCACCGGCTGAGCCCCCGGGGCCACCGCGAGCCCAGCCCCTGACGCCGCGCTCCTCCCGGCCCCGGCCCGGCCGATACCCCCCAGCTGCAGGAAGGGAGGTGCCGGGAGACCCGGCAGCGCTGGAAAGGGGAGGGCAGCGCGATCGACACCCTCGGCTCCCGGCCAGGCCAGGCCAGGCCAGGCGTTCCCCCGCCACCTGCGGGGCCGCGGGTACCGGGGCCGCGGCGCGGAGCTGCTGGGACGCGGCAGCCGGAGCAGAGGAGCCCCCAGCCCGGGGAAAGAACGAGAGGCGGCCCTGCCCCTACCGATACCTCTTTGTCAGGCACCCAGGGCGGCTCGTCCAAGCCGAAGGGGCTGCGGGCGGAGCGGTGCTCGGGCACCATACGCAGCCCGCTGGGCGAACGCACCAGCTTCTTGGCGTCGCGGGCCTCGCAGCCCGACATCTTCCCCTCCACCACCACTACTCGCCGCCCGGAGACTGGCGGCGACGCTGCCCAATAAGCGCACCGCCGCTTCGGGACGAGCACGGCGCGCAGCCAATGGAAAGCAGCAAGCCGCCGAGCCCCGCCCACCCGCCTCAGGTGCCCAATAGAACGCCGGCTCCGGACCTCCCAGCCAATCCCGTGTCTCCTGGGGCTTAAGGCGGGCGAGTTATTCCTTCCCCACCTCTCGAGGTGCCTGCGCAACGGGAACCGCCGGTCCCGCAAGCCGGAAGCGAAGGACACGCGCGCCCCCGTACGACGCGCTCGAAGAAGAGCAGCAGCCAATCAGCGCGCAGGGCGCGAAGCGCGCGCGCTCAGTGGGCCGCGGCCTTGAGGGGCGGCTCGAGGGGGCTCCGTGGCTGGTGAGGCAGCGCCCGCCCAGAAGCGCCTCCCGCCCCGATCCCCGTCCAGAGAGCGAAAAGCTCCCGCCCACTCCTCGAGGGGTGCCCCGCCATTGGCTATCCTGCGGATCAGTCGCTTTGAGTGGCCTGCGAGCAGCGACGTCGCAGGCAAGTACTCGCCGATTGGCTACGGCCTTCGGGGGTGGCAGTGGCGGGGGCTTCGGAACGGGGCTGTGGAGGGGTTGGCGGCCAGGCCCTGTCCCGGGCCGGGGAGGGGGAGGTCCCTCCGCCACCAGCCGCCTCACGGGCCGCGCCGAGGGCCTCGGTGAGGGCAGCGGCTGTGGCGAGGCGGCTCCTGCAGGGTCGGGAGGCAGCGGCGGCCGCTCTGTAGCGGGCCCGGCCCGGCCGCTCTGTTCTGCCCCTCCCCGCGCTCCCCGCAACGAACGGGCCGCAGAGCAGCGTTGGCTCTCACCCCTCTGTGCCCGGCTGGGCTGTGGAAGAGCCGGGCGGCCTCTCTCGGGGCCTTGCCGGGGGGCACGCTTGGATCTGCAGGAAGCGGCTGCCGGCGTTCCCAGCGCCTCCGACGGCGGCGGCGACGGAGACGCTTGGTGCTAGTGGCGTGTACAAAATGGTTTGGAGCCCATCCGCTCGAAAGTCGCCGTAACCATGACTGATTTCAGTAAGTTTCGCGTTCTAACTCTTGTCGGAATGTTGCTTTAAATAGGTGTTGCTTAAAAATACCTGCTGCTTCTCTAACGTTGGTTCTGTTACCAGGATCCATCGCTACCTCTCCTCCCCCTCAGTAAAAAAAAGGGATTTTTTGATTGATCCATATATTCGTACATGAATCTTAGGTGTCTGTTGCAACCCTTGATAAAGATGACCTGAATATTGGTAACAAACCCCCCAGTTTTGTTCGAGGCAGTTGTAGAGCTAAACTATTGTGATGTAGATCGGAGTATTAGAGTGTTTAATGTTACTATAAGAAACAAAGCGGTTTTATTAATACTTTTGCTTTTAGCTAATCAAAGTGTATTTGATGATCTGATGCGTGAATGGTTCTGGATCATTCCAAATTGCACATGCATGAGATCCTTTTTTTTTCTATTGGAAAATGAAGAGCTCCTATGAAGTGTCAGGACAGAAATGACTGTGCGATGTGTTTGTGAGCTTCAGCCCAGAGCAAAAGCACTATGCAGAATTCTGAGCAGTTAAAATTGCTAGTAATTCTTAACTGCAGTATTGTGAGTTGAACCCTTTAATGGGATATTTGTAAACGGCCATCTGAGAACTTCTGCCAGTGCGCTGAATCCTTGTTGTTTTTCTAACTTATAAATACATTGTCAAAAAAAGATCATTCCTGCAAACTTTTCCCATGGAATGATGCTGTGTTGTTGTTGTTGCATGCATATCTGATAAAAGCCACTTTAATAACAGGTAATTCACCCCAGTGCTGTATCAGAAAATGGACTGGGACCAGTTTGACTTGAACCCTAAAGTAATTGCTGCCCTTAAGAAAGGTAACTTAACTTGCCACAGTCTCCCTAATAGATCTGCCACTGTAGTATCTCCATTTACATATATCACCACGACTGTAAGCTTGTACACTAACATTTTAGAATGGTACTTAAGTTTTTAATAATTAATTGTTCTGAGTAATCAGGAGTGATGGCTTTTCCCCAAGCTCCAATGGTTCATAAAAGTTCTTCTAATTTCAGCTGACATAAAATCAATAAAAGAAATTTTAAATCTCTCTGGAGCAGACCTGCAAAGACTGATGAAACTCTCCAGTGCAGACACACAGTGCCTACTGAAAACAGTCTCCTCCAGCCTGAGGAGAAACAGTATGCTGACAGGTAATGCAGCCAGTGCACTCACAGTGCTCTACTGGAATCTCACATTACTGTCACAGGGAGAAAACAAGCTGCTCATGGACGCAGTCATGTGATTCTCAGAGTGAAAAGGCAAGTGTTTCTGGCATGCTGCAGTGAGTCACTGGACTGTTGTCAGCTCCAGCACCTCTGGAGACCTGGCTAGATAGAAGTGGCAGGGTGTCATTTTTCAGGGTCAAGCCTGCTGAGACAGGACAAAATGATTCTCCAGTCTGGAAAATTTTATTAGAGGGAAAAAAGATTCCCTTTCCCTTTTGGACTAAGAGTAGTTGAAAAACTTAAATCATTTTATATCAGGCAATTGCCCCATTCCAAAGCATGTGGGACCTGATGGCTCCTCTGCACAAACACTTGATGGCAGCTTTGCACAGAGAGTTTATTCTCTTGCCATGTGCTTTTATCCTCAGCCTTGGCCAGATGCCTGCTGTACTGCTTCAGAGGCTGCTGTAGCTGTCCATTTCCATAGCTCTGTGCTTTAAGCTTGCTGGCAGTGTTGCCCTGGAGTGCAGCTTTGCATACAGACCCCTGAGAATTTGAGGACAGGGCTCAGTGTAACATGTCAGTTGTTTGAACAGACATTCCGTAGGTCCTCACGTTAAGTAGGAAGGTGAGGAAGACCAGGATGAACTAGAAAAACTTCCCAGCAGAAAAGCAAGCATCCCTTGTAGATCTGAACCTGGTGTGCAGCCTGTTTTTCTCACTGTCTTAGAAAGACACTAAATGATTTCTTTCCTCCCCCCTTGATAATTGTTTAAAAAACCTGAAAACACTGCAGCACTCCAGCTCTACCAAGATCAAGATCATCTCACCTCCCAGCACCAGAAGCTAAGCCTGGGATGCCCAGTGCTCAATGCCCTGCTGAAGGGGGGCATTCCTTTGGAGGGCATCACGGAGGTGGCCGGGGAAAGCTCTGCTGGGAAGACCCAGCTGAGTTTGCAGCTGTGCCTTTGTGTGCAGTACCCTCACCGCTACGGTGGGCTGGAGTCTGGTGAGTACTGGAGTGTGCATCTGGAGGGGTGTGCCCACTGTCACCAGGGCACTGGGGCAGGTGCTTTGCTGCTGCAGCAGTTTTGTGTTTGTGTTGAGAGAAGCCCCTGCTGTGCCCATCAATGCATCACAACATAATTCACTACAGAAGTGCTGTTGCCTCTTCTTCACCTACCTGGTGGGTCAAACTAGTCACTTCCAATTAACAGGACAAGCATTGCTGTCATTACTGACTGACTCCTGGGGTAACAGCCACAGCAAAACAAATTTGTCAGATAATTTCCTACAAACATCTTGAGCATATGGGAAATATTCCCTAGTGGGGGGTGTAATCTTTCCAATAATATTTAGTTTGTTAACAACAACTTCCAGGGTGAAGTTGATGGAAATCTAATTGAACACTGTTTTGTTCCTGTGATTTTATTTTTTGCTCTGGTCTTGTCAAAGGGAGTAGCCTTGTTCTTTGATGAGACTGGGGGGGGGCTTAACCATCTATTACATTAACTCCTCTTTGTTTTTGCTGTGTTAGAAAGGGATGAAACTAATCTCACTGCTGAGATTTCAGCGTCTTGTTAGTCTGCGTCTCAGCTCTGATCTTGCTTTTCTTTCCTTGCATGTTTTAATCTGGCAGCTCAGTGGTTTGTTGTGGGGAAACTTAATTATTTATTGTACTATATCCACCCAAGTGGAAAAATTACGGAATGTCCAAATGAAGATCTTGTTTAAAGGGCAGTAATTAGCCTGTGGTTTGCATAACCTTGCTTTGAGTTACGTCATTAATCAGAGCAGAAGCAAGTATGTTCAGTTTGATTCATTCCTGTGTTCTTAACTGCTGCAGGCAGTTTGAATGCAAATACATTTTTATTCATGGCTCAGCATTTCTTCTGTTTTGTTGAAAGAAGGGAACAACCCAGAATGAAATACAGAGAAAGGTGCCCAACATCCAGTCTTGTCCCATGTACCAGCCTGCACCCTTCCTTGCAGGGCTGCAGAATGGCAAATGTTCTCATTTGTCCCTGGGGCGCTCAGTGCTTGGTGCCATCACAACTGCTCTGTGCCGGCCTGTGCCCCTCCAGCCTGTGCCCCCCCGGCCTGTGCCACCCTGGCCTGTGCCCCCCGGGCAGCCCCTGCTGGACTCAGGGAGGTGCTGAGGGGGTTTGTCTTTGATCCAGTATGGCTGTGAGTGGTGCGGGGNGGGGGGGGGGGGGGGGGGGGGGGGGGGGTCCCCAGAAGATGTATTTATCTGTCAGCCCTGTGCTAATCCCTGCCTGTAGGAGCTGTCTGCATTTGCACAGATGTGTTTATCTGTGTGTGTCAGCCCTGTGCTAACACTGGGGTTTCCCTGCCTGTAGGAGCTGTCTACATTTGCACAGAAGATGTTTTCCCAAGCAAACGTTTGCAGCAACTCATAGATCAACAACACAAGCTGCGTGCAGATGTCCCAAGAGAAATCATACAGAAGATCAAATTTGGAAACAGTATCTTTGTTGAACATGCAGCAGACCTAGTAAGTGGCATAAATTAACAGTGCATTATTATTACACTATAATCCTGTAACCACAGAGGGTTGTTTTGATACAGGAAACCTCTCAAAAGGCTAAAAGTGAACTAAGGCATGTAAGGAATACTTCTTAATCTCTGCATTTGATTTTTCTCCAATTTACTGTTGGAGAACTATTAGACTTTTATTGTGAAAGATCTTAAGACATAATTATTACTGTATCTTTTAATGTGAATCGTGTAGTGGATGTTTGTAGGTTATTATTTATTAAAACATTGTAGACTTACTGCTGCTGGTTCTGCTGCAGCTCCAAGGGAGATCTTCTGTGATTTTGGAGACAGGGTACAAATCTGTATGCAAAAGGTGTTGTGTAACGTGACTAATTCATAATCACCTGAGTGTTGTGAAGCTGCAGCCTTAGTCTGTGGGAGGAAAGGTACCAAAAATTATGTCTGGAATTGGTAATGGCCCAACATAACTACAGCAGCACAGCTGTCTGCCCCCTCTGCTGGTAAATCTGTATTAGAACTGGAAGGGAAAAGATGCAGATTTCACTGCTGTATTCTTGCCTTGTAAACCCACATTCCTGTGATATTCCTTCAGAGCTGTGAATTGGCTCTTTAGTCATAGTCAGAAGTTCTGTTTCTCTAAGGCTCGAAAGTAGCTCTTACTAGATCAGTCCAATTGTTGGTTGTTTTGGGTTGGGTTTTTCCAGTCTTTGCAGGAGTAAGATCTTGTGGGCTGCCATCCAGCTGTGAAAGCTGTGGAATGCTGGAGGCTATTACAGGTAATTTGGGGTGCATGTAAGCTCTTAGCTGTGTAGAGTGGCGTCAGTCAGAACTGTCAACCTCACATCATTGCTTGTTTTGCCAACCTTGAACTTTCTGATGGCCAGAAGCTGAGATTATCACTGTGAGTTCTCTTTTCCGTTCTGCTGCTGTTCAAGGCAGGATACTGGGCTGCAAGGACTTTCACATCTGACTAAATGTGATTGTTCTTGTGTGATACAAGTTTCACCCTACAGAATAATTGTTCATTGTGTTTCTTGTAATTACAATGTTTGGGTACTGCAAAATACTCAGAAGTTGCAGCTGCTCATGTTTATGAGAGTCTTGATCAGTGTGGGTTTTCTGTAGCAACTATGCATTTTACAGTTAATTTGTCATGAGAGAACAGCAACTTAGTCTCTCAGCTTCCATCTGATATTGAAAGCTAGTCTCACGTTCTCAGTCTTGCAGTGGGAGCCACTCCTGCAGGACAGGTGTGGGATTGTAGCAGTCAATTCTTGAGGCTTCTAAACATCAGTAATTAATTAAGTCAGCCCCTCAGTAACCAACTGTACACTGCAGTTGTCTCTCCTGAGGAAAAGCTGCATTTGTGGAACACAGTTACAGGTGAGACTGCAAGGTCCACGGCCTCACCTGGTGATGAGACACTGCATCAGGTGGTGTTCCAGCCCTGCCCTGGCTGTACACAGAGCTATCTGGAGGCTGTGGCTGTTTGTGTTTTGCAGGACAGCTTCCACAGATGCATCACCAGGAAGGTGTCCCTGCTGCTCAGCAGGGGCATGGTGCGCTTGGTGGTCGTCGACTCCATAGCTGCACTCTTCCGCTCCGAGTTTGGAGCCTCTGGCTCTGTGGCCAAGGCTCAGTACCTGCAGACCTTTGGAGCACAGCTTCACAGCTTAAGCACCAGGTTCAGGACCCCAATAATGTGCATTAATCAGGTATGATTCAAAAATTTCTCCTTATTTTGCAGGGACCGTGGCTGAGGTGGGGAGACTCTGCATGCAGGGGCTTCTGCTTTTCTGTTTAACACTGGCCACTGAGTATTAGTGACTGATGGAAACGGATGGACTTTCAACTAGTACATTTTTACTTCTCCAGGTTGAAGACTTTCATGTGAGCTTTTATAGACTGTTAAGGCAAACTGCTCCATTGAGCACACATTCAAAGGCTGTGAAATCAGAACAAGAAGCCTGATGGAGATTTGGGCTTCAGGACCTTTCCTCTACACATACAGCATCAGAACAGCTGCTTCTGTCTGTGTGTTTTGTTGGGTTTTGGTTGGGTTTTTTTAACAAATTAAGCATATAATGTGATATTCATCTGAGCTCTAGACAGTTAAATAGCTTCAGCACTGTAACCTAAGATCATACCTCACAACTCCTTTTTTGTTTGCCTTGAAAGAATAAGGTTTTTCTGATATGTGATCCAATAACTTGTATTTTTCTTGGCTTTGTTCCCTTCCCTGCCCTCCAGCTTGCTGAGAACACACAGCTAACTGCAGGTCAGCTTCAGCATTGTTTTTCTGCTTTAGGTGACTGATGCAGTGAGTGAGTTGGAAACTGCTCAGTGCAGCTGTAGGTAAGTCACCCACAACAGAAATAGCACAATGTCATGCCCAGCAGCCTTTAACCACTCTCTGTTTATAACTCTAATATAAGCTATCAGAGCATGTTAAGAGCAGTAGTGCATTTGCCCAGCAATGCTGTTTGCTGGAGATCAGCAGTAGCTGATGTGCTACTAAGTAGAAGGAACTGTCACATACACTTCAGTGGTAATCTCTCACCAGTGAGTTAGGGAGTTAATGGCTGGTGTAGTGCTTACACAAGAGCATTTCCACCTCTCGTCTCTGATAGAGAGCATTTTTTGTCTGCTTAAAAAATACAGCAACCCAACCTCATCCATTGGTTTTGTTAGTTGCTTAAGAAAAAAAATAATCTTTTGACACAAAGATACTAATGGAATTGAAACCTACCTAGTAGTTTGACTCTTAACTATAGCCTTGGTTTACTAGATAAGCCACATGCTACACAACTAACATCTCAAAACCATGTTTATGTTCTGTTTTGACACAGAACAAGTAGAAGGTTCAGTTATTTTTACTTATTCCCTCTCCCCCAGTTATCTTGTGATTCCTTTATTGGAGAGGTGGTGTTTTTGCCAGAAAAAAAACAAAACAAGGATTGTTTTTAAACTTCAGTCTGAAAGCAATACATAGAGTGTTACATGTAACCAGCATTTCTGCCTTTGCCTGGAGCCCAGAGTAACAGGTACACACTGCAAATGCTGCTCAACCATTTTTCTGTTGCTGTTTTCCTGTTGCAAGAGGGGACCTGTCAAGACAGAGGCAGGTGTTGCCATGGCTGCAGTTGGAAGAAAGACTGAATTAGTCTTTACAGAAGCACCTCCCCTCCAGTTCTTACCTTGCTGTGGAGACAACCTAACATAGATCACTTCTTCCAGTGCAGCTCTGATAGAGTGAAGCTATTTCATATGGAATGCATTCCTGCAGCACTCTGCAATGCTTTCTTTACAGCACAGTGGACAACAGAGTCTTTCCAGCACTGGGAATCACCTGGGCAAATCAGCTGCTCATGAGACTGATGGTCAGCAGAGTATCCCAACCCCAACAACCAGCTGGACTGGCACCACACCACCGTGGAAGTGTGAGGACTTTAACAGTCATTTTTGCTCCTCATCTCCCTCCTTCCTATTGCTACTATACAGTAAAACTGGAAGGTGTGAAAGGAATACAATAAATGCCTTGCATGGTAAACTACCCTGTTCCAAAGATGTATCAAAACTACTTGGTTTCAGGAAGACTTACTAGTGAAATGAACTTCTTCCTAGAGGAGAGGAAAGGCTGCTGAGATACATCAGCAGTGCTACCACCACATTAAGCCTTGTGCACAGTGTGAAAGCTGTCATGGTACAGGTGCATGTTCAACAGCTCTCCTCCTGAGGTGAGTATTGTGAAAGAGAAAAGCTGTGGGCAGGTGGAGGGTGCACAGTGACAGCTGCTGTGCCAATCCCCGTATCTGATCTCTCTTTTTGTTTTAATATTGTGATAATCCAGAAGCTGAATGTAGTGCAGTTATGACTTGCTCTGTTTCCAGACTCAAGGGACTCAAATTCAACCAGTTCCTATTGCTTGCTGGTGTTTCTGGGCCTCATGCTGCTGTTACGTAGAGCTGTTCTTTCATCTGCCATTCATTCATTTCCTCTGAAATAACATACAGCAGCTTTGGCCAAAACTATCCTACTTTAAACCACTTGTTATTAAGGATGAAAAAAATATCAGAAAAATGCTTGATTTTCATGTGCTACTGTGAGAATGACAATTGTACTGCTTTTGTGCTGTAGGGGCAGCTCTCATCGAGCGTCTCCAGATCTTTGGGAAATGGTTCTTCCATTTTTCTCCCTTTCCAGTTCCTCTTGTAACAAAAGCCTCTCTAGGCTCTTCCACTTAACAACAGCAACTCCCCTGCCCAGGCCTCTGTCTGTCCTTACTGCTGGGCCTTTGGCTGCACTGTGCTGCTGCAGGGCCCCTACCTGTGGAGCTGCTCCTCAGGCCTTGGTTGGTTTTAGCATTTTACATTCTTTCCTGTGCATCTCTGCACCTTTTATCCCATCTTTGTGGTGCTCAGCCTGCTGCTCTGACACCTGCTTGTGCTCATGTCTGGTGGAGGGTGGAGTTACTCAGCTTGGCCTGAGCTGGGTAGCTGCCCTCTCACTGGCACATGCCACTCAGGTGTATCATGTGCTTGTTGGGCTGTCATTGTTCCCCAGGTGGTCTGTGTAGCCACACTGCTCAGGTCTGGCTTTTTTGGAAAATAGGAACCTTTTGCTCTTTCTAGACTAAGTAAAATTTCTTCCCTAGATACAAGTTCTGAGGCCTGGCACTGGCTCAGACAGGAGCAGTGTTGTGTTCTCAGGGCACACCCCCTCCGAGCTTTGCCCAGTACTCCTCTCTAAGGCTGTACAGCCAGCTGTTCTTGGAGCAGGGTGCTGCTGACCTGCACAGGGCAGTTCTCTTTAGCTGTGCACAGGGTCAGCTGGAGCTTCTGCCAGGAGACAGCTCAGAGGACAACTGAGTAGGATCCAAGGTAAAAAAGATCCATGGAAACAGGGACTGTGAGTGCCTGGGGAAGTTCTGGAGAGGAGCAGGCACAGGCTGAACTGAAGGAAGGGAAGTCTGAGCAGAAAGGAGGATGAGTTGCCTTCTGAGAGCCCTTCAGTCATTGAAGGGGACCTCGTGTGAACAGCCTTAACACTTTGTCTCAACTCCTGTCCACAGTGTCTTAGTTCTCTGTCTGGAGAATTGCTGTGCTCTGGTGTTCCGTAGTGAAATCCAACATGAAGCTTACAAGTCTTTGATCTAAAGAAGAAGTGAGCTCAGGCAGGGCTGCTTTCCCAGCCTTGTTCCAGGCCTCCTTCCTAACGGTTTTCATGAAGATAAACCATTGCAGCACAGGTAAGACTCGAATGCTTCTCTTTCATTCCTGGCCTGTATATTTGGCCAGGAATTGATAGATATCCAATCCCAAGTGACCCGTGTTTAGGCCAGTTGGCTGCACATCTTGATGCTTTTGTTACATGTTCGTAATCTGACTGCTTCCAGGAATGAGACAAAGTCACAGCTGGGTCTGTAACCAGAGTCCCACTTGACTTGAAAAACACTTTTACCAACACACATCAGTAATATCTTAGCTGGAAGTCTTCCTGTCAGTGCCTGTGTTGGTTCTTATTTAACTCTGCAGCTTGAGGCTTAAATCTGAGTCAGACTTACAGATGTTTCCTAGCTCATCATCACACACAAACCCAACCGTCTAAAACACAACTGCCCCTCATGCTGAACAGGCACCAGCCCACCCCTCACTGCAGGGGGATGTGCTGCAGGTTCCACCCCTTCAGCTACTTCATCCCCTCAGAAATCAAGAATCTTGTTCATCTGACAGGAGTACATCTCATGAAGCCTGAGCAAAGCATCTGCTCTCATTGAAACATGCTTAAGAGTTAATAAATGCAATTTCAGAACCTTCCCTTTATACAGGTTTATTCATCTTTGGATTTCACAACTGATACTTGCCTTTATACAGGAAAAAAGTGGCTTTTACAAAGATTTACATTCTAGAATGAATTAAATATATCATCTTTAGCCTGTAAGACTACAGTTAAATATTTTTCTACACTTTGAAGTGTTAAATGACACTTGAGAAAGTTTTAAACAGTTTCAAATTAATCTGCAGCTCTGTGATGTATTTAAAGAGGCCTTTTCAGCAGAAAGATCCTATCAGGTTCTGGAAACATTGCTTTGGGAATGTAGAGCCAAATTAGTTTGTGCTTGGTAAAGAAAGAATTTACACAACTGACCATTAACAAAACAGATACTGTAAAATACACTAAATCTTATTACAAGATTCTTGATGAAATCACAGTGAATGACTGCTATTTGTTACAAATCATATTTGTGGAAGTTTTCAACATTGTTTTGAGGGGTTAGAAAAACAGGTACACTCTGAGTGGGATTTCACCCATAGCTGTGACAGCAGTAACTACACATGGAGATCCAAATGCAACATCTTGAAGCCAGCTGTGATAGGTTTAGTATTGTTGTGGAAGGAACCCCCCAATCCAGGTGTGGGGGCAGGGAGGGGGAGGTGAAGTTCTCCTCCAGCAGGACACACTGACATTACACGTTTTTCTGACTGTGCTGTTGTTGGGTTTGTTTTTTAAACCCGAGGACAGACACCCCCTTCCTGAGTGGATGAAACTCCTCTGGCTTCATTACCCTGTGACCTCCCTCCCCAGGTGGTGCTGCTGCTAGGAACTGAGAAATAAAGGCTGGAACTTCCCTGCTTGGGCTGGGATTGAATACTGGGAGCTGCAGCAATGATCTGGGTTTAAAAACTACTTCACTCTGATTGGTCTGTGTACAGCTGTAGCCTCCATCTATGTGCCAGCACAACCTCTGTGCTGCAGCTGGAGCCTGAAGTGAACTGCCACCCTACAGCTCTCTGAACACTCCTCACTCAGAAGGAGCTGTAACTAAAGACCAACTCCACTGCAAGCACAACCACCTTCTCAGCAGCTTACCAGATGCTGGCACTGCATTTTTACCAGGGAGAAAAATAATGCAGTGGATTTCCCTCAATTCTCACCTATTAAAAAACCAAACTTTTCCCATGTTTATACCAATGCTTCTGTAGGTCTGTGACAAAGTTGCTGGAATGACAAGGTAGAATTCACAGCATCACATCTTTCAACGTTTATTCTCTCAGAACAGGCCAACATTACCACAAAATGCAATTCTCTTAGCAGCTTCCAGACACAAGACACGACCTGCACAACAAAAACTAAAGGAACTTGAACTCAAGTACTGTAAACACACGTTCAGTGAAGCACTGCACACCCCTTACTACATATTTACAACAGAAGCATTGTCAAAATTACTGGATTCAAACAGTACAATTTCAGCACAAATACATCTCAAGCTTAAAACTATTTTACTTTACTACCCTCCAGGAGGGCTTGGGGGGGGTTAAGAAAAGGTACGAACTCTAAATCCATGTGCCCAATTTCTTTCCACTGTCCAAGTGCTACATTCCATCAGGGCAGTACTGCAAGCACAAACATCACAGCAACAGCTCACTCCACGAGGAGCAAATCCTGAAACAATTGCTTTACAGGGACATCTTCCTAGAGCCCCCCCGGGCAGCACTCTGTGAGGCTAGCACATGGCAGGGGGGCAGTGGGGGGCAGTGGGCACCTCTAACATGCTACACACGACCTTGCCCAGCAGCAGCCACTGGGTCTGGGAGTGCTGGTGCTGGGCTTCATGGAGCTCACCCTCCCCTTCTGGGCAAGGTTAAAATCAGAGCAGCTCTGGGGCTGCACTTTCTCCATCAGACAGACCTGCCCCTTCCGGGTCTTGGCTACTTCCCCATCCTCAGAGCTGCTGATTCAGTCTGGAACTGAAGACCCATGAGCACTACACAGCTGGGTGTTTGCTGAAGACTCCTCAGCTACACTTGGAACAGAGGAAATTCAAGAAAAAAATCTTGGATCAAAGTGAACTGAGAAACCCACCTGAATTTAAACGTATTCAAACCATGTCCTGACAGCAGCTCCTTCACAAGTCAAACACAAGGAATGCTGACCTCTGTTTCTGTACAAGTTCTCAAACTGCAAACAGGTTCATAACTAGAAGGACTTTATCATTCTTGGGGAATTACAGATTAGAAAAGTCTTGAAATTTATTTCTTCTCTGAAAAAAAAAATAGCCCTTTAAAGGTACAAGTACAAGTTGTTTAATAAGCAGCAGCTCAACAACTTCAATCTGCCAACTCACTTTAAAATACGATATAAAGATTTCAAACATTGAAAAGGACAGTACTAGTAATGCCACCAACAGCAAGATCCTGACCAAGACATTTCCCTCACGATCAACATCCACAGGCTGTGCATTTTAACGTTTGCATCTAACATGGATAAATATTTTATTGTTATTTACACAAGTCTTTTTTTTTTCATTTGTTTTGAGAGGCTGCAAAATTAACCTTCCTTCAAAGTCCTATCATGAATGTGAGAAACACATTCACCCAATTCTTTCAATTCCTTACTCCCAAAGTCAGTTCTGCACCCAGGCAGTTTTGTGGGGTTCTTCTCTGAAGCCAGACCTGCCCCAGTGCCCCAGTGAAGCACGAGCACTGCAGAGCCAGCTGGTGCCAGCTGAGCTGCTCCTGTCTGTGCCCAGCGGGGCAGGGGACAGGGTGGCAGCACTCCAGGGGATCCGAGGGCAGGGGACATGGGTGCCCACCCTGCCTGGTGGCAGCAGTGCCCTGGGCAGAGCTGACACCACCACTAAGTGCAGGGCTGTTTTGCTTGAGGGGGAGGTGTATATATTACATTTGTGGGTGGTTTTGTTTTTTTAATATAAAAGCTCTTAATAACAAGATTAAAACTCAAGAGTCTACATTATAAGAGCACAGATTGTTAAGGTAACTGAGTGACAATCAAGCCTTGCTCAAGTTCATTAATGAATTGCACTACTCTGTGCTAAAACATCTACACATTAGCAGCATCATTACTCAATGTTTCTACACCTCTTTCTAGCAGGAATACCATGGGCAGCTGTCTACGGAGATGCTAATAAGGTACCTCCTGGTAAACACTGTTAAGTGCATCACGTACACAACAGTTTTGCAACCAGCATTGTAACACAAACCCAGAAGCAAAGCCAGTCAGAAACTTCTACCAAGTCCTAATTCTACTGACTCCTCACAGCCTGTTCACTACTAGAACTTGCTCATGTCCCTCTGCTCCACCTCCTTCCTTGGTGCCAACCTTGAATGAATATTCCAGCTCTCCCCACAGTGAATTTCACTCATTATTTTCTAACCCACAGCTACAACCACAAATACATTTGTACACACACCGGTGGGTGTTTTTTACTTTCTCATCCAACTTCACAGGAGTAAGAATTTTTACAAAAGATGAACAAAATTCCAAGCTTTACAGACAAGCAAAGGAAACTCCACTGTCTATGGAACACTTCAAACACACACACTTGTTTCCAGCAGCAGTCCTGTATACACACAGCATATACATTAACCCAAGCAGACTGAACATAGATGTGTGGCCAAACCAGCTGCTCGCCACCCATGGCCATCTAGTGCTTGCACGGGCCCTGCAGATTCCAGTGGTCCTTTGCACCACAGAGCCCAGCGTGCAGCCACCTGCTGCCCCCAGCAGCCAGCATGGAGCAAGGCAGGATTTGGGATCAGCATAAGGAATGCTGGAGCACTCAGCAGAGAACGGGGTTGTGAATTCCAGTGGACAAGCTAGAGAGTCAACCTGAGGCTCCATGTTTCCCCAGAGCAGCAGCAGCTGCTCCAGGGCAGATGCAGTCACAAACTTCAGGATTCTTCAGCCGTACAAGGTAAAGATCCAAACATTGCCCATTTCTCCTAATTAACATGAACCATCCTGTCTCCAACTACTGTGCCCTAAGACTTCCATGAACAAGTGTCAAAGCTGCTATGGTCCCGGGTGCAGCCACCCCTCCTGGAGCACCCACAGCCCAGTCTAGTGGTTCAGCCGTGTCCAGGGGCTGCTTTGCCAGCCAGGGCTCCTGACACAACCATGGTGGTGCAGAGAAACCCCCCAGCACAGTGTGCTCAATTTGCACTGATACAGCAATGCACGTTCATTTCTCCTGTTCTTGCTCCAGTGCTCTGTGTTCACTACTACACGTTTCATTTGCCTGCATTTTCAAATTCTTTGCATTTTGGTATGCTTTAAATACGTTTGTGTTTTTACTTTTGGCTGCTGTAATATTCAGATCTATTCAAGAAATCAACATGAGTAGCATGAATGGGAGAAGTGCAATGAGCAATATATACCAATATAGCTTTCCTTTAGAAGAAAATACCCACTAATGCTGTGTTTAAAATCATCCCTATTTAGAAAAGTAAAAACAGCAGTCCATTGGAAAAAGACCCAACCAGATCTACTGACTAGATGTTCCTATCCACGAGGAACTAAAGCTTTGAAGGTTCAGTGCTTTACTCACAAGAGAACATTAGCTAGCTTCTGTCCCAGAACCTCAGTGCGCCAGGTCAGTGTGACTGACACTCAGAGCTCTCGAGTCTGTCAGACAATTATTTCGCTCCTGTGTGAAGGGGAAAGAAAAAAAAAACAAATAAATTAAGCAGATGTCCAGATAGTTCAAACACATAAACAAAATCACTAGCTTCTGCCCACAGGAACAAGTGTGAGGAGCTACAGAGAACTGGCCTTGCTCATGGTGGGTAGGACACACTTTCCCTATTCTAATAAACATATTTTCCCCCAGCTTTGAGCTAGCAATTCTAAAAGACCCTTTGATGTGCACACACCCCCACACAGCCCTGACCCAAGTCTTCCCAGAAATGCAAAAGTCCATCTATGGGAGTTGCCCTGAGTGTCTATAAAGTCCACAAGAAGTGAGAAGTAATTTTATCATCACAGTGTACACGTAAACTCTTCTGGAAGCCACACCAGCTCTGTACTAGGGATCCAGGTTAGGGGCACCTGGGCCATAGCATTTTGAAACCCTGGTGCTGCTGCTGCAGAGAATTAATTATGCTTTACCCTGGATTTTTTTAAATGTTTTTTTTGTTGAACTTCACTCTAAGCCAAGTTCTGCAAACATTTCACACCACAGAAAACTCTGCTATACACTCAATTAGAGATGATAAAACACCTTTCTGCCACTCATCAGTAAAATGAGAGCCAGACAGCTTGGGCTTTCTTGCTACTGTTGGACAGAGTGATGGAGACCCTCACATATGGCTTTGTTAGTACAGAAGCAACTTTATCTTCCTAGAATTAGTTGCAGTTACTGTGTTAGTAAAATGCAGAACTGTGTTTAGAACACACAACACCGTTAGCTTAACTGACGGGACAGGGAGTTACTGGTATCCACAGGCCGTGGGCAGTGGCAGTCGGACTCACCGTGCCCAACTCAGCAAAGTAAGGAGGGTTTTGTATTAGCAGAAGCATAACACAGATCAGACTTTTAGAGGCTGCTCCTGGACAACCTCAGCAACAACTGAATTTGCATTTAAGGGAATATGACAATGTACAGCACTTAAGATGATTAGGGCCTCTGCAATAAAGGGGCTGAGGTAAAAAAATACTTGCTAACTGGGCTTTAAGAATTCCATTTGTAAGTAGTGTTTACAAGGACATAAAGTTCCAGAAGTTTCATATCCACTGTAACAGAAGGTCAAAAGTCAGAGACTGCTTGATACCATAAAAGTCAAAACTTCACAGGTTGGACTTAAGCACCTGCTTAAAACTAAGTGTAACTCTCAGAAGAGTCATGGAAAGGTGCCTTAAGCACAGATTTAAACGCCTTAATAAGGTCTTGGCAATCATTAGGAGTGTGTTGGTTTATTATTCCTTATACTTTGTCTCAAACCCTACTAATAATACCTATTTTTGTAAGAGTACTGTAGGGCTTCTTACTTGAAAAGGATCTTCAGTAGCCTTGCCACCCATGTTAAGAACATTCAGAGAACTGGCACGCTTCATGCTGCAACCAGGACAGTGAACATGCAAGGATAAACCAATCAGAACAGCTGAAAACTAACAGCTCTAACACACAAGTATAACAACCAGCAATGCACAGGGAAGGGAGGTTTAACAATGCCCCAGAACCGATCTTTAAGCTCACTACACACTGCAGAATACGTCTATATTCAGTTCTAAATTACACATAAAAGCAAAAAGAATTGCAAGCTCCTCAGAGCTTAAACATTTCAAGCAATGGATTTCATTTCAACGCAAAATCTCCACTTTTAAAGCACGTCAAATTAATACATTGACTCTGCATCAACTTTTAATGCACTATTTCCCAGTTTCAATTTTACGCAGCTTCTTACAAAAGCATCAAAACATTCAGACAGTTTAGGGAAAAAATGTGAAACATTAATAAGTTTCTTACATAGGCAGCATTGAACTTGGAAAAGCTACAAGTTTAGTACTCCCTGCCTCCTCTAGGTAAGCCTCCAGAACCTATTAATACAATAAATAATGTAAACCTTTGATTTTAAACACTGCAAAGTGAAATGAAACCAGATGGCTGCTGCTGTTAACTCCAGCTATACTTTTGGCTTTACAATGCTCTGAGCCATGGTAACAAACCACCCTAAAATACTGTATTGAAAGCAACAGGCAAGGAAAAAAAATCATCACCTCCATAGGCATGACTGGCAGTGCAAATATCACTGCAGTAACTGCCATAGCTCCTGCTGTTTGAGATGAGGATCTGTAATTTGTCCACATTTTTCAGACACATACAAAGCTTAACAAAAAAATTTTAGTGTGTAACAGGATTCAAGATCAGCCTTAAGATTCCCATCCCCAAGGATGTTTGATGTCCTCTGTGCCCAAGTGTCTGCACATGGCTCAATGTTCTATGTTTGACTTTTCACTTTTCAGCTCTTAACTATTTAAAAAACATTCAATGAGGGCTTTGAATATGGATTTACTGAACCACTTTCAGGACAACGAGGCCCTACTCCTGCAGTGATACCCACAACTGGCTGAAGCAAAGCCTCCAGTGCCTCCCAGTACCATAGAAAGGTTTATCCATACAGATCACCAGGCATTAACCACTTTGCTGTCTGCTGAAGTAAGATGACTGACAAAGTCAGGCACAGGTTTAAAATGCTTTCATAAAGAAAAGGCTTAATGGAATAAGGGAACAAAACACTGTAACACAGGCAACAGCTGCCCCAGATCATGAGCTGACTGGTTTTCTCCTAGTGCTAAACCTGAGCACTGTGAAAGCTGGGATGCACACAGTTAAACATCTCTGACATGAGTGTTAGCAACAACAAAGCAGGGACTCATGCATGGTGTACACCTCGTTTATTCAGGGAAGCATCTACGACAGAGGTTACGTGTGGAAGTCAAGGTAAGTTAATCTGTAAAACACAAAGGAAATGTTACAATAAACTCTTCAAAAGAGCCCAGTAGTTTATGGAAAACATTACAGGGAGATAGAAAAAGCACCAGGAGAAATGTACACAAGGCTTTGGAGGTCCTTGTTGAAATGCAAGTTAAAAAAAAACAAACTGTAATCACAGGAGGTACTCATTTGTTTGTGGGTTTGTTTTTTGCTTTGTTATTTGGTAGGATTTGTGTTTGCTTTTAAACCAACATAATCAAGAACTCCAGCCTGGCACATGCACGTGCAATCCCTCGTGTTAGACACATGGCTGCAGGACGAGCTTGCAGCTCATCAGATGTTTTTCTGGTGCAGAAATAACAGCAACAAGGAAAGCTTTTCTTTTTTATCACCTTTTCAGTTACAAATCTTAACTATTCTGCTGAATGATCTAAATTTTCTAAGTGAAAAAGAATCAAAGCTAACATTAATTAAGCCAGGTTAAATTATTACACAACTGAATTCTGAAATGAGATAAAGAACTAATTACATGCTTCAGGTGCTGTATGTTTCAAAGAACAGCTCTCAAGAGATTTGTTCACTGTCAAAAAGGCTTTTGCATGATTTGAAAGAAAATTTACCTGGCGAGTTTTCCACTTAATTCTCTTCAACCCTCTGTATCAAGCAAGAATGTGAAAACTAATTCTTTCATGCTGTGGTATTAATGCGTTTCAATTTGAGTATTTCTCATTCAGAATCTTACCAGCACTGTCAATTAATGTTTCTAGAAGTATCAGCAACAGCTATAAATCAATTTCAAACCAAGGTGTTCAGAGACAGGCAGGGAATGCCAAGGTGCACTGCTAAGTCCTCCAACTAGGGTGGCTGACTTCAGAACAAAAATTATTTGTATCTTTGCCATGTCAGTATTGTAATATCAGCTATTAAACAAGGCCTGCATAATAAAAACTGAATACCCCTTTTACTAAACCCAGAAACAGAAAAAAACCCCAAAGTATTTACTGACATTTCCTAAGTGAAATCAAAATTACTTATTGGAATATCAATATGTATAGTTATGCTTCATGATCTACAAAGCTGGTGCTGAATACCAGGAATCTTCACAGCTCTTATCAAAACCAGCTACTACAAGTCAGGATTAAGAAATGCCTACATCTTACAGGAACAGAAATGTTAATATTTATTCTCTTACTCAACGTATCTACATAAAAGCCTGTCAACGCAATAGACTGATCCCAACTTCTAAGAATACATCATTATTGGAAAACTATGGTGACATCTAAAAAACCAGAATATTTTGTCAAAAAGGGAAAGCAAGAAAGAATTGCTTTGTCTTCCAATTTGTTTCACATCAGTATGTTTGAGGAAATCTTATCTGGGGACACAGACACTCCAATTTAAATCATGTTATTGTGGGTATGTTTCTTCTACAGGGGTCAAGAAATGCTACTGGAAAGTGCAGACACTGCAAAGCCAAATGCCTCCAATTCCATGTGAGCAAGGAAATTCTCTACACCTATAATCAGAGTTACTTTCCCTGCAGAACAAATGAGCTCTATTCACTACAGAGAACAAGTAATAATATTCTTGGCCTTTAAAACCTGAAAACCTTTCCATGTCTCACAAAGATGAGGAGAAAATGCACAATTAGCCATAAATATCTACATCTGTTCACACAAGAATATACCTGAACTGTGATGTCTGATCTACAGACAGAGCTAAATAGAATCAGAAAGCCAACTTACAAAAATGCTAATAGTGGAGACAAAGTAAATTCAATTCGCTTTTATTCAATTCTGGGCTGCATTTGTTTGCTTTCCCTGAAGCATTTTACAGTTATCTTTCTCCTAATTGCATACTTCTCAGTTTATTCCCCATCTATCAACCCAGAGGCAAGATCTATAAATAAATATAAAGGGACTTTTGACCTTGAATTTGATTCAGTGTCTTAAACATCAAGTCTCTGGGAGCCAAAAGTGAAATGCCAATTAACAATTCTAAAAATCGGATGAGGCTGAACAAGAAAAAGGTCTGCAAAGATGTGAACTCTTGAGCACTGCAACTGTTCCAGAGACACATCAAACCAATAAAGCTAAAGTTCATTGGAGCACTTGGAGAACCACACTGAGCCTGCCCCAGACCACTGTCTCAGGCACTAACGCCACCATTCTCTGCTGCATTACTCAAAGATCAGCTGCTCCATCAGAATTACTCAGAATTCTCCAATTGTTTTGAAGCATAAATTCAAACTCATATTGTCAGTCAGTCTCTTGTCAACTGAGATCCAGATTTACACAGCAGGGGGAAAAAACCCTGCTAAACTGACAGCAATGCTGTTGGGGGTGAGGGAACATTCACAAGTGCTACTATGAAAATCAGAATATTTTAACATCTCAACGTCTCTGCAGCAGACAATAAGTGACTAATATTTCTGTTCATTTATTAGAAATACTACACATATCCAAACCCCTAATCATATGGTAAATAGGAAGGAGAAAGAAGTCAGATTCATTAAAATTCATTAAAATATGGATTTTTACTACTACTGACTTCAGAGGCCAAAATGTTAACAAGATGCTCAACCTGGTACTGGTTTTTCAAATTTTCCTCTGCTCTCTGAAATCTGGGTTTCCAAAAACAGAAACTGTGAAGGTCTCAAATCAGTAATTCCCCTTATTTTCACAGCAACTTCTGTAACAACTTCAGATGGCTTTATCAATAATGTTAGCTGTGGGTTTACTATATTCAGGCTTTTATTGTAAAATCAGTAACACTGATTTCACACATGCTGTGTGAAAAGGAGAATTTCCACAGAATGTCTTTGGTTGGAAGAGACCTTCCAGATCATCCAGTCCAACTTCAACCCAGCACTGCCAGCTCAGCACTAAACCCTGTCCCTGAGCAGCAGGGCACAAGCCATGGAAACCCCTCCAGGGATGTGACTCCACCACTGCCCTGGGCAGCCTGTCCCAACGTCTGATATCCTTTCTGTGAATTATTTACAATAATTCTCCAGAAATTCTCAATCTTTCCGAGTCTTCTCTATTCTTTAGGTGGCTAAAGCAGTAAAAAGGGGAGAAACAGTTAAAATGGAGTTAAATTAAAAGCAAATACAATTCCTCAGATGTTACAGAACTTTTGTTATAAGTTGAAGAAAGTATTTCCTATTTTACCATCTAAATCTAGGAGATACACAGTTAGCTAAGCAGAGAAGCAGGCACTGCCCTAGGCACTACCCCGGGCTGCAGTGGGGGCACAGGGCAGGGCACAGCAGCACAGCTAAGAGCAGATAATTACCCTGGGTTCTTTGGTTCGCTCTCTCGTGAGCTTCCTCCCTTCAGCTTCCTAACCAGCTTCTCGCTGCTGCGCCTAATGGAAGCTCGCAGCTTGCTAAAGGACCCACTGCGCTTTAGAGATCCAGAGCCATCCTGAAAGAGATGAACAGATGTCAGAGTGCAGAGCTCTGCCCTCCCCACGCCTGCCTCCAGCCTTCCACCACTCTGCCACTGCTGGCACACGCTGCCTGGCACACGCAGCTGAACGCCACGCCGTGAGGCTACAGCTTTGCACACAAAAGCTCCTTCCGGGCTGCACCACAGGGGTCTGGAAAGTGAGGCCATGCTCAAGCCACCATCCAGAGTAGTCATAAACCCCCCCTGCAGTCAGACAATTCACCCCACCACAGCACCCTTGCAGCACACTGTGGTCAGCAGAGTAGAAGGCCCAAGCAAAAGCTTTCCATCAGTAAGGAAAACACCTGGTTTATTCCTTCTAAGCATCTACATTACTTGTAAACATGTTTAATGAATCCTAAAATCCTTAAGGAAAAATATTTCTGATCAGAAGCAGGTATGGTTAAATTCCTGTGCTTTGTTTTAACTTCCAAAGGAAATGCAAAACATGATGCAATGTGTTTCTCATACACGGCATTCATGTTTTACACTGTTGTGCTTATCCAAAGAAACTTCCAGTCAACCACTACTCCATTTTTAAATATTTTACTCTTTAAAAAAACAAACCAACCCAACAGCTTAATAAGATTAGAAGTGACTGCTTCCTACTCCATAGAAATCCTAGGAGATTATGACAGAACTGTAAAGAAGAAAGTAAAGCACTACTAAGCAGACAAAGACAGACACCTGAGTTGGAGTGAGTTTATTAGAAGTTAGAAAGACAAATACACAAATCACTGAACACCAAGATTAGTAGAGAAAAGCATAATTGCCAAAATCTCACACAAAGACTAAACAGCAATGCTACTTTAGGATAATTGTAAGTGAAGACATCCAGAGTTCCATATTGATGTTAACCAGAGAGGTCTCTAAATACATTGGAAAGCACTTGGAGAACATGCCTTACTTGCACTGGGTTTTTCTCCTGTAAAGATCACCATCATGCCATTTCAATAATACCTTGTGTGATACTTTGAACTACCTTTTTTTCCATAGTGAACAGCTACTTTTAAAGTTCCTAGTTACTGGTTTGTTGGTTTTCTGTTGTTGTTTTTTTTAACTAATGTATTACACAGCAAATGGTTGTAATAACATTTTGTGTGACTAGGTACATATCTGGCAAAGCTACACATGTACAGAAATAGAAAAACCGAAAAAAAGACACCAGCACTGAAGGAATGGCCAGTTTACAGGGAAGTGTAGCTCTGACAAGAATCTTAAGGGGGTTGCTAGAACACAGCAGTCAGTACTGAAGAGAGAAGTTAAAGCTTGAAGGTGGTGCACGCCCATCATGCAGGAGACAGTTTAAGAATCACAAAAGGCATCTAGGCCTGTCAGAAATGGAGAGAGAAAAACCACATGAAACTGTTGGGAAAAAATCAACAGTTTTCAATACTGAACAGTTATGTTTACAGTATTTCTAGGTCACAGTCAGAACCATTTTCTTGCCCAGTGTTTGAAGTGCCCTGGAGGACAGAGCCCAGGCCCCTGCATCCCCAGATGTGCAGCGCAATGCAGCTGTGCCCTGTAGCTGGTGTCACCTGCAGGTGAGTGTGAACAGTGCCCTGCACCCTCCCCTTGGCACTGGTGCAAAATACAGAACACCCTGAGGAAGGGATAGCTTTACCATGGTGTTTTGTAAACAAAGAAAGGAGGGTTTTTTTCAGATGACAGTAATACAAAAATAAAGAAAAAAAAATCCACGAACAACTACAAGAAAGTGAAAAACAAACACAAAAATTCCACCCCAAAACAAACCAACCAACCAACCAAAAACCCAAACCAACCACCCAGAGGAATGGAACAGAGCAAGGTGCATTCATTCCAGCTTTAACTTCTGTCAAGAATTTCTCTCCAAAGAATCCTATGAGAAGAAACAGGTATTCCCCCAGTCTCCAGACAAAATTCTCTTCATTCCGTTAAAGAATCAGAATCCAACTGATCTCATGAGTATTTTTTGGAGCATATCTGTGTGTATCTGTATTATTCAAACAGAAACTTCTGAACTTTCCCTAATGAAATGAGGCAGCTGGAAGAATCTCACTTTAAACAGAAACTGTGGTTCAGTTTAGTGCTCTCCATTCTAGTCTGCAGCACAGAACCCATCACTGACAGGATAACAGCCTGGAAAGCTCTACCTATAGCAACTGAACAATCATGAAAATGGCTCTCACAAGTGGCAAAAGGCCTTGCTACCAAGTGAGCAGAAGATCAAAATCTAACCCAGTATTTATATTTCAAAATAACTTGGATATATTGCTCAATCTGAAAAAAAAACCAGATTCAGCTTTGTGAGATTAATTAAACTGAAGTCTAAATTCCAGCCAGAAGTATTAGATGAGTGAAATTTCTAATGAGTGAATTTCTAAGACAAAGTATTTCTTTGCATTCAAGTATCCTTGGTTAAATTTAAAGGACTGGCTTTAAATGAAACAAACACACACAACACCTGACTTAGCATGTGTATTTTAATACTTAATGACAGATTTAAATCCAATATATATTTCATTATTTTTGAAAGAATAATGTAATGACATATAATGCTTAGCAGTTATTGCATTCCACATTGAAATCACTTAATTCCAATAAATCTTCCAACAATTTTTTTTTCATTGAGATTTGTTGCTTTGTATGTGCCACCTGTTCTCTGAACCAAGAACATGAGCCAGCTTGACAACTTCAGGAGCATTTAAATGCAAAAGGCAGCCCTCTCTTTGGGCACTGCCTGATCAGAAAGATTCTACTGCACTTTATGAATCAGAGTATTTTGTCTGGAGGGAACACATGAGTTTTAAAAAAAAACCAAAACAACTAAACAATACAGAGGGAAGAACAGCACTGAAGTAGAAACACTATCAGGGTAGAGGGAGAGAGAGTTGCCCACTTTATGTCAAACATGTAATACAAAATATCTTCTCTTAAGAGGGACAAAAAGAAATCACAGAGATGACACTAAAGCAATGCCCCTTCAGCACACGAAAAATGAAAAGTGTGTTTGCCCTAAGAAGTCAGAATTTAATTTTCCAGACAACAAATTTTATGACTGAGTTTGAGTCAAATATTGACCTAGAAATACTGTCTTGTCTCTTGCTTTCCCACAGATGGCCCTTTCAATCCAAAACCTGCATGCTTGTTTAATTCATGTCAACAGCAGAAAAAAAGTTTAATCCATTTAGAATGTATAGTCATGCAAAGTACAGTGAAAATTGAAGGAGGAGTACAGTACACAGTTCTAACACTGAATGGGCAAAATGAGAGCTAAAAAAAAATAAAGAGTTATCCAACCTTTACTTGTCTTTATTAATGGTGCAGTGTTATTCACAAGAGATGCTGATTGACTGTCTTGGCACTGAGAACACCAATGCCAAGAAAACAATAGAGACAAAAGCAAAGATGGAAAGAACATTCTCCTATAAGATTAAAGCAACGTGTGTTTTATCAAGGTTTCTCTGGAATGATAAACTTTGTCTCATGTGGCTAAAAAGAGAAAGAAAAAAGACTGCTATTTTAAGAGGAAACTTCAGAACACTCAATACTGCAAAGTAGGCTACTTCCCCTCCCCACACAGCAACAGCAGGCAACACGTGGACAGCTAACAGAGTATTCTCAGCAGAACTGCAACTGGGAGTTAGTTCATTAACAGTGCAATAGACCCAGCAAGGGGATAAAGCAAAGGAAAGCTGGGGACAGAAGCAGAACTACCTAAGCCACATCAATAACTGAAAGCTTGCAATGCCCTTCAAATTAAAGGAAAACAATGATCATAACACTGCATGTGTAAGCACACTATAGCTCAGACTGTACTTGAGGACACACATGGGGACAATCCTTGATTCCAGATTAATTCTCACATGGAAAAGTGATCATTAACACTGTATTTAAGAAATATAAAGTCACTATCACATTGTTATGTGATGGCACCGCCTCTTAAAATGGACTGTACAGCAACTTGACAAGTTTTGCTCTTTCCTCTAACAAGCGGAGTAAGGAGGAGATTGGAATTATTTTAGTGTTAGACTGGTCACTTCAATTTACTCTTATACTGCTAACACTTCATACGCCTCCATAGCAAATCTTCTTTGTGATTCCAACAGACACAGTATTTTCAAAGAAACATTTAAAATTCGGACAAATATGGCATCAAAAGGACAAAAGCACAAATAAGTTAATGGACAGAGTATTTCCATCAGTAAAAAGAAACCACCAACAAGCACTCATAGACTAGACCATAACCAGGACACTCAATCAGCATTATAAACCTTAAGAGTTAAATACAACTGCTTGGGATTCTTGGAGAAATGTCACCATTGAGGCAAACAACAGAAAGGATGCTTGAAAATAACTATTACCTTTTTTTTTTTTTACATCACATTACAATAAACAAAACGTTATCCCTCATTTCTTAATGTATTCTCCAAAACCCAAAGCAGGAAGTAGCTCAACCAAGCAAGCAGTGGGAGCAGGAGAGGGCTGGAGCAGCAGCTGCGTGAGGGTGGCAGTGCTCTGGGCTGTTTCAGCTGTGTACTGTACTTACCCCGTTCCACTCTACGCTCATACTCACTTCCTCGCCGCCATCGGGGCCGCTCTCGTACTTGACGGCGTCGGCGTTGAGGCTCTCCCGGCTGCGCCGCTTCTCCGAGCTCTCCGCGTCGTTCAGCACCTCGGCCACCCTCTGCTTATGCACGTTGTCAAGACCCTGGAGCAGAGACAGGACACAAAGCTTTCCTTTAATGACAGGGATTCATCCGCAGCTGCCCCAGGGACCCTCCAGAGGCGAGCCAGCCTGCAGCTGCAGCACCCCAGCCAAGCTTTCGGAGGCAGATGAGCTGCCCTTTATACGCTGCAGGAACCAACACAGCATCAGTGGACACAGTCTTATTCTTTGAGAATTCAGTGACTTGCCACCACAGAATCACAGATGTCAGGGGCTGGAAGGGACCTAGAAGATCATCTAGTCCAACCCCCTGCCAGAGCAGGGGCACCTAGACCAAGTCACCCAGGAAAAGATCCAGGCAGGTCTGGAATGTCTCCAGAGAAGGAGGCTCCACAACCTCCCATTTTCCTTCTCCCTGTCGCTCGCCAAAGCCTCATGGTGTTCATGGAGAATAGATTTAGATGAGATCTTAGGAAGAAATTCTTCAGTGCGAGGGTGGCAAGACTTTGGAATAAAGTGCCCAGAGATGTTGTGGCTGCCCCCTCCCTGGTGGTGCTCATTTGAATGAGACACACCAAAAATGAACCTCCAGTAAAATTATGTGAAAATCACCCTCAGTCAGTGTCTATATCCACTAGCTCCTTCTGACCCTTGAGTGAAGAACTTTCCTCTTACCTGTAAGTGCTCTAAAGCTCTGCCTGAGCACAGTGCAGGCTGCTCACACTTGCCTGTTTACGAGATCTCATGGCTGCCTCTTCTAATGTTTCAGCAGCTTCAAATTTGCCCTGTCGTCTGTAAAGTGCCCCAAGGTTCTTTAAGGTAGTTGTTACTGTTGGACTGGATAAAGAAAAACCACTATATATATATTTATATACACACACACACATCTATACATACAGATGCTAAACTCAGTCTCTTTTGAAGTGCAGTGTGCTGTACTTGGTGTACATGGAAAGGGGTTTTTCCCAAGTGCACCAATGGCTCATGCTGTGATCAGCCTACAACCCTGAGTGGAAGTCAGTAACAAGCCTCCAGCTCTACTCAGAACCAGAGAGCTGCATCCCTGGTGTTTCTCAGACTCATTCTCAAGGTGAAAATGTAGTTCAGTTGGAGTGTGTCCAAGTGAGTAATTGTGAAGCCTCCAGAAAACATGCCTACTCATGCATACAGTGACCATTACTGTAGCATGTGCTAGTCACAAAACAGATTTAACAGTTCCTTTCATCAGTCTTTAGTCAACACCTATTTTCAGATTCTCTGCATTCAATCTACACTTGAATGATAAAGGGGAAAGAAAAAAATAATCTCACATTCCATTAACAAGTCTCACACTCCAACAAGACATTCTTGTTTCAATGGCACAACAAGAATTAACTCAGTCACAGTATTGTTTTGTGAAGTTTTGCTCCAGTAACAGCAGAGAAAAGATTTCCTCATGCATTAGAATGAACTAGTACATGAAAAACAAACCAACAAAAATGTATTGCACCCAGAGTTGAAGATGGAGAAAAAAAGAGCAGATTTCAACAGCACAAAAGTTATTTTTAATACAAGATTTTGAACACTACAGGAAAAAGAAAATAAAACACCCTCACTGAGTATTATGAGTATTACTAGGTGCAGGTTTTTTCTTGCATTGTACCACCTGCACCTTCAAAAAAAAAAAAAAGGTAGTTAAGGAACAAAATTAAAGCAAACAAAAAAATACATTTTGCCAACTACAGCCCAAGCTAATGTGCCCTCTTTTCATTTCCTCCATTCTGAAGTGTATGCTTCCATTATTTCTTCACACTTCAGAAAGGTCAATAATGCTGAACTGTGGCAGTTGAACTTTGCTTTCTTGTGCCAATCAGAAACCCTGAGGCTGTTATTTGGATCATCTCCTTTCTGGTTCTGGTCCTCCCCAGAGGGCTTGCAGGGCAGGAGAGCACATGGCAGCTGGTGGTGTGGAAAGGAGGGAAGGTGACCTGTGCTTCCCTGGGAAGGACTGCCAAGGACACAGCTGGGGATTCCTCATGTCACTCATTAGATCTAACCAGCTGAGATCAAAAGCAGCNCAGGGGCTGGAAGGGACCTAGAAGATCATCTAGTCCAACCCCCTGCCAGAGCAGGGGCACCTAGACCAAGTCACCCAGGAAAAGATCCAGGCAGGTCTGGAATGTCTCCAGAGAAGGAGGCTCCACAACCTCCCATTTTCCTTCTCCCTGTCGCTCGCCAAAGCCTCATGGTGTTCATGGAGAATAGATTTAGATGAGATCTTAGGAAGAAATTCTTCAGTGCGAGGGTGGCAAGACTTTGGAATAAAGTGCCCAGAGATGTTGTGGCTGCCCCCTCCCTGGTGGTGCTCATTTGAATGAGACACACCAAAAATGAACCTCCAGTAAAATTATGTGAAAATCACCCTCAGTCAGTGTCTATATCCACTAGCTCCTTCTGACCCTTGAGTGAAGAACTTTCCTCTTACCTGTAAGTGCTCTAAAGCTCTGCCTGAGCACAGTGCAGGCTGCTCACACTTGCCTGTTTACGAGATCTCATGGCTGCCTCTTCTAATGTTTCAGCAGCTTCAAATTTGCCCTGTCGTCTGTAAAGTGCCCCAAGGTTCTTTAAGGTAGTTGTTACTGTTGGACTGGATAAAGAAAAACCACTATATATATATTTATATACACACACACACATCTATACATACAGATGCTAAACTCAGTCTCTTTTGAAGTGCAGTGTGCTGTACTTGGTGTACATGGAAAGGGGTTTTTCCCAAGTGCACCAATGGCTCATGCTGTGATCAGCCTACAACCCTGAGTGGAAGTCAGTAACAAGCCTCCAGCTCTACTCAGAACCAGAGAGCTGCATCCCTGGTGTTTCTCAGACTCATTCTCAAGGTGAAAATGTAGTTCAGTTGGAGTGTGTCCAAGTGAGTAATTGTGAAGCCTCCAGAAAACATGCCTACTCATGCATACAGTGACCATTACTGTAGCATGTGCTAGTCACAAAACAGATTTAACAGTTCCTTTCATCAGTCTTTAGTCAACACCTATTTTCAGATTCTCTGCATTCAATCTACACTTGAATGATAAAGGGGAAAGAAAAAAATAATCTCACATTCCATTAACAAGTCTCACACTCCAACAAGACATTCTTGTTTCAATGGCACAACAAGAATTAACTCAGTCACAGTATTGTTTTGTGAAGTTTTGCTCCAGTAACAGCAGAGAAAAGATTTCCTCATGCATTAGAATGAACTAGTACATGAAAAACAAACCAACAAAAATGTATTGCACCCAGAGTTGAAGATGGAGAAAAAAAGAGCAGATTTCAACAGCACAAAAGTTATTTTTAATACAAGATTTTGAACACTACAGGAAAAAGAAAATAAAACACCCTCACTGAGTATTATGAGTATTACTAGGTGCAGGTTTTTTCTTGCATTGTACCACCTGCACCTTCAAAAAAAAAAAAAAGGTAGTTAAGGAACAAAATTAAAGCAAACAAAAAAATACATTTTGCCAACTACAGCCCAAGCTAATGTGCCCTCTTTTCATTTCCTCCATTCTGAAGTGTATGCTTCCATTATTTCTTCACACTTCAGAAAGGTCAATAATGCTGAACTGTGGCAGTTGAACTTTGCTTTCTTGTGCCAATCAGAAACCCTGAGGCTGTTATTTGGATCATCTCCTTTCTGGTTCTGGTCCTCCCCAGAGGGCTTGCAGGGCAGGAGAGCACATGGCAGCTGGTGGTGTGGAAAGGAGGGAAGGTGACCTGTGCTTCCCTGGGAAGGACTGCCAAGGACACAGCTGGGGATTCCTCATGTCACTCATTAGATCTAACCAGCTGAGATCAAAAGCAGCCTCAGGACTTGGTAACGGCTTCTGTACTCCTGAAACNGGTGGTGTGGAAAGGAGGGAAGGTGACCTGTGCTTCCCTGGGAAGGACTGCCAAGGACACAGCTGGGGATTCCTCATGTCACTCATTAGATCTAACCAGCTGAGATCAAAAGCAGCCTCAGGACTTGGTAACGGCTTCTGTACTCCTGAAACTCACTCCCAGGGTCTGAATTTTTCATGCTATTTTTTCTAGTCCCAAGCAAGCAGCTTGTTTGGTTCCATTTTACAACATGCTTTGTTCTGACATTTCAGGAATACTGGGTATTGCCATGTTCTTTGTCCTGTAGTGAAATTACCCACCTGTCAACTTTGCAAGCTTTATACCAGCCACCATACTCTCCGAAAGATGTGCCATCTTTTTGCTTTCCCTGAAAAAAAGGAAACAAAAAAAATTAACAGTGGAAAAAAACCCCAATCAAACATCAAATTGATTTGTAATTTAAATAAGTAAAAGCTCCAGAAAATATTTATGACAGTGGCCTTACTTTGCATTCTTCCCTCTCCTCAGCATGCATCCAAATGGGTTTATTTTCATCTGATGAAACAGAAGAAAATATTTTAAGGAAATACAAAACCACAAAGTATCCATTGTTTGTCCTGAAATGAAGTTGTGAACCAGGGAATTATACTATTACCACCATAAAAAAAGCTTACTGCCCATACTACAAACAGGAGATAAATAAAACATGAATCTCTTAGGTTTACAANCGAGGGTGGCAAGACTTTGGAATAAAGTGCCCAGAGATGTTGTGGCTGCCCCCTCCCTGGTGGTGCTCATTTGAATGAGACACACCAAAAATGAACCTCCAGTAAAATTATGTGAAAATCACCCTCAGTCAGTGTCTATATCCACTAGCTCCTTCTGACCCTTGAGTGAAGAACTTTCCTCTTACCTGTAAGTGCTCTAAAGCTCTGCCTGAGCACAGTGCAGGCTGCTCACACTTGCCTGTTTACGAGATCTCATGGCTGCCTCTTCTAATGTTTCAGCAGCTTCAAATTTGCCCTGTCGTCTGTAAAGTGCCCCAAGGTTCTTTAAGGTAGTTGTTACTGTTGGACTGGATAAAGAAAAACCACTATATATATATTTATATACACACACACACATCTATACATACAGATGCTAAACTCAGTCTCTTTTGAAGTGCAGTGTGCTGTACTTGGTGTACATGGAAAGGGGTTTTTCCCAAGTGCACCAATGGCTCATGCTGTGATCAGCCTACAACCCTGAGTGGAAGTCAGTAACAAGCCTCCAGCTCTACTCAGAACCAGAGAGCTGCATCCCTGGTGTTTCTCAGACTCATTCTCAAGGTGAAAATGTAGTTCAGTTGGAGTGTGTCCAAGTGAGTAATTGTGAAGCCTCCAGAAAACATGCCTACTCATGCATACAGTGACCATTACTGTAGCATGTGCTAGTCACAAAACAGATTTAACAGTTCCTTTCATCAGTCTTTAGTCAACACCTATTTTCAGATTCTCTGCATTCAATCTACACTTGAATGATAAAGGGGAAAGAAAAAAATAATCTCACATTCCATTAACAAGTCTCACACTCCAACAAGACATTCTTGTTTCAATGGCACAACAAGAATTAACTCAGTCACAGTATTGTTTTGTGAAGTTTTGCTCCAGTAACAGCAGAGAAAAGATTTCCTCATGCATTAGAATGAACTAGTACATGAAAAACAAACCAACAAAAATGTATTGCACCCAGAGTTGAAGATGGAGAAAAAAAGAGCAGATTTCAACAGCACAAAAGTTATTTTTAATACAAGATTTTGAACACTACAGGAAAAAGAAAATAAAACACCCTCACTGAGTATTATGAGTATTACTAGGTGCAGGTTTTTTCTTGCATTGTACCACCTGCACCTTCAAAAAAAAAAAAAAGGTAGTTAAGGAACAAAATTAAAGCAAACAAAAAAATACATTTTGCCAACTACAGCCCAAGCTAATGTGCCCTCTTTTCATTTCCTCCATTCTGAAGTGTATGCTTCCATTATTTCTTCACACTTCAGAAAGGTCAATAATGCTGAACTGTGGCAGTTGAACTTTGCTTTCTTGTGCCAATCAGAAACCCTGAGGCTGTTATTTGGATCATCTCCTTTCTGGTTCTGGTCCTCCCCAGAGGGCTTGCAGGGCAGGAGAGCACATGGCAGCTGGTGGTGTGGAAAGGAGGGAAGGTGACCTGTGCTTCCCTGGGAAGGACTGCCAAGGACACAGCTGGGGATTCCTCATGTCACTCATTAGATCTAACCAGCTGAGATCAAAAGCAGCCTCAGGACTTGGTAACGGCTTCTGTACTCCTGAAACTCACTCCCAGGGTCTGAATTTTTCATGCTATTTTTTCTAGTCCCAAGCAAGCAGCTTGTTTGGTTCCATTTTACAACATGCTTTGTTCTGACATTTCAGGAATACTGGGTATTGCCATGTTCTTTGTCCTGTAGTGAAATTACCCACCTGTCAACTTTGCAAGCTTTATACCAGCCACCATACTCTCCGAAAGATGTGCCATCTTTTTGCTTTCCCTGAAAAAAAGGAAACAAAAAAAATTAACAGTGGAAAAAAACCCCAATCAAACATCAAATTGATTTGTAATTTAAATAAGTAAAAGCTCCAGAAAATATTTATGACAGTGGCCTTACTTTGCATTCTTCCCTCTCCTCAGCATGCATCCAAATGGGTTTATTTTCATCTGATGAAACAGAAGAAAATATTTTAAGGAAATACAAAACCACAAAGTATCCATTGTTTGTCCTGAAATGAAGTTGTGAACCAGGGAATTATACTATTACCACCATAAAAAAAGCTTACTGCCCATACTACAAACAGGAGATAAATAAAACATGAATCTCTTAGGTTTACAATTCTTCCTTCTTTTCTTATCTGAGCTTAGAAACAGCTGCTGCTGCTAAGCTCTAAAGTCAGTAAATGCTGCCATCAATTTGTCACCTGCCTAGGCCTGTGCTAGAAAACGTGTTTATTTCTGTTACCACAAGAACTATTTTGACATCTGCTGAGTGGTGACACATACTACTGCCATGGAATGCAGTGAAAATTCTTCACTGGGATTTATAGATGATAAAATGCATTTGACTTCAGTGTACAGTGTAATTAACAATTTAAGGGTATTTTCCCCATGCCTCCACATATATTAATGGAGGACTCCTATGAGCAATGTCTTCATTGTACCCCTACATGTACTGCACTGACTTTCCTCTGTGACTGAAGTGACACACTTTTCTGCCTCTCTAAAAATACCAAAACTGGGTTTACTTGGGTATGATGAAATTATGCCAGAAACACAATCCATAAAACACAAACCTACCAAGTCTCTCTCACATAATAACAATTCTCATTTTGAACCAAATGTTACTGCTCTATCTAAACACAATGAATGGACTTCAATTAATCTATACTCTTCTTTTTTATCTCTACCACCCAACATTTTTAACTGGGATACAATTATCTTTCTGTAGATATTATTTCATAATAACAACAAAAATGAAAGATACATTAAAATCTAGCGACTTAGCTTCTTACCATCTACCGAGCCAAATTCCCGTTCGTGAGCACGAGTGAGAATCTCTTTGTATAAAGTTTCTGCTTGCTTAAATTTGCCCTGTTTTAGATAGCAGGATGCCTGAAAACAAAACACATACCCCCAAAAGGAATCAGCACACTGCTTTATTTTGCCTGATAAATAGTAAATACAGGTTGAATGAAGATGTGCTTATTAATGAGAAAGAATGTACTTATTCTTAGATTTACTTTATAAAAAGCTTACCAGGTTATTCTTTGTTTTTGCAACATTTGGATCATCTGGTCCCAGCTTAGTTTGGTAAATTTCCAGTGCCCTCTGATAGTAGTATTCAACTTCCTCATATTTACCCTGGTTCTGGCACAGTAAAGCCAAGTTATTTAATTGTTTGGCAACATCAGGGTGATCCTTCCCCAGGACCTGAAATGGAAATAGCTTGTATTAAACATTCTCTAATATTCATATCAGGGCTTAAAACTGCATTATTTAGAAATAGCCCATTAGTTTTAATTACTTATTAATTCAACATGAGTATGACAAAAGCAAAATCTGCTTTTAAAAGATATCAAAGTCACACAATTCTATCACAAGCTGAAAATATTGCAGAACAACTCATAACAGGAATAATGTAAAGCATGATAACATTATCTGCAGTGTATTATACACAGACTGAAGATGCAGACATTCAGTCTCAAAGACTATAATAAATATCTACATGGTCATAGAATAATCATCTTTAGAATTTTAATGATTTTTCATTTTTAATTCCAATGTTCTTGTCAAATCAAAGATTACTTAACTATCAAAGGGGTAATGAAAAGGTAAAGAAGCTTAATTTAAAAAATAAATAATTTAGAATACACCCTGGGTGCTCCAACAGCTTCTCAGGACTGCAGGAATTTACTACTGTTTTGAATTTCAGGCACCACTAACTATATTAATGGTTAACTCTCATGCCTTATCCACCAGATCTGCTCAACCAAAACACATACCAAAGTGTTTCACCTCTCCCTCAAAAAATCCATTCAAAGGTTGTGTTCTCTCACTTATACCTTTTCTCTGATCTCCAGAGCTCTCTTACACAATGGTTCAGCCTCTTTGTACTTCCCTCGTTTACCATAAAGTACTGCAAGATTGTTCAGAGTTGCTGCCACCTGTCAACAGCAGAGAAATGATAATTACACTGGAATTTACTGATACAAATACCAGATAAATGAACGTGTCTGCAACACACTGATGATTTCCAATTTTCCATGTACAGAGCAGACCTCGAAATTTTCAAATGAAGAAATAATTACTGGATGCATATCTACACAAACAAGGAACAGGAAAAAAATAAACCATGAAAGTGTCATTCAGTGCACACAATTCCTTCGTACGTTCCTCTCTTACACAGAACTGCCCTGCTTCCCACAACCTACATGAAGGGAGACTCCACACTAATTAAGTAGAAAGGCTTGATTTGTGTTTCATTTAAAAGCATCAGTGAAACAAATCAAAAGTACCTCTTCAATCTAAGATTAATCAAGTGATTTGAGCAAGCAAATTGGAATATTTCTTCACAGATTATTTCCCACAGAGAACCCATGCAATACAAAATCAAACACGTGCAGGTCATTTGCAGTGAAACAGCACTGAACACAATGCTCAACAGGTACTGTAAAGAGAAAGCAATATATGCTACCTTGTGGCCTCCTACCTGTACTGTTTAGAGATAAGCCAGGTCTTAAACACTTCCCTGTTGAGTTTAATATTAGAATGAGTTGAAAAAGTTCAGTGTACAAGACAACTAGAAGAATGAGACTGCACGTATACAAACCGCTGGGTGGTCTTTGCCCAAGGTCTTCTCCCGGATTGCCAAGGCATCATTCAGCAGATTTGCTGCATCCTTGTATTTGTTCTGGTCTCTACATAGGAAGGAGCCATAATTAATACTGGTGATTCAGAAAAGAAAAGTCATAAAAATGGAACTGACTTCAGTACTGGCCTAAAGCTGCTAGTACAAAAGAACAGTAACTGCAAATACATTGAGAAAGTGGGAAGTAAAACCCAAGACCTGTAACTGTGAAGTAGTTTGCTGGCTGAGGGCTAGCACAGATTCCTACACTGCTCTCCAGTTTATACCTCTAGATGATCTGGAAGAGGCTAATCAAAATATGCTCCCTCAGTAGCCATAAAGAGTATTAAACCCAATTTCACTCCCCAGTCAAAGGCCCAGACAAAAATGCAGCAGCTCGTCCGACCTTTAAGTATGTGGAGACATAAATAACTGCTGGACCTTCTCAAAGGTTATAATTATAAAATCAGGGAAAGAAAATACATGAAAAGGAAAATAAGTCCAAAAATGTTAGTCTGAACATTAACATTTAAATAAAGTAGTTATTTATGTCAGTATACAAACCTGTACACCAAAGCAAGTATGTTCAACATAGTGGCAACATCAGGATGATCGTGACCCGAAGTCTTCTCCAGATCTTCAAGAGCTTGTTTACAGAGAGGAACAGCAACCTCGTATCTACCTTGGGAAGCATACTGAATAACCAAATTATGAAGGGTCCTTAGTCTTGCTGGAATTTCATAGCCACCTTGCTGGGCAGCAGCTGCTGCACTGCTATGCTGCTGTTGAACTGAAAGAAATCCACAAGATTTTGAGCTGTTTAGAGTGTGACCAACTCAAACATCTAACTCTACTGCTCAGTGACACAAAGTGAGACTCCCTTAGTTCTACTCCTTCAATACAAAGCACAGGTATTAGCTGTGGTATTGAGCAGTAACAGTGAAAATATGACCATTTTATTCATCTTCTGGCCAATATTACATTAACATTACATATCCACTAGCTCAAAGGGCCACATGCAATAAACCAATGAAGAAAGCAGAAAGCTATTTCAGCTCAGCAAATCATTAACAATTCTCAAGATCATATCATAATTTTGCATTTACAAATATTGATGTTTCCCTATTGAAAGGAACATTAACATAGACAAATCAATACCTGCAGAAAAGATCAAATGATTTCTCAATTTTCTTTCATTCTTCTTCTTTAAATATACAAAATTTTGTTTACCTTTGGTTTCTATACCACGAGTACTTAAGGTTGGAACATAAAGGAATAAAACATCTTGGAGGTCACAAGTAACAGTTGCAAGAGAAAAGGCACCAAGTCACCAGAGGCAATGTCAAACTTCAGGTTTTACTTTCCAACCCTCAGGCACAGCCTCTTATTTCCCAGTAGCTCTTAACCTTTGGTTGTTGCAACCCCCATCATCAAGTGAGGACAACACTTCTAGAATGAGGAATAAGCCTCAGGAAGACCCCCTTAGCAAAGGCAGTATGAGACAGACTTCACTCCAAAATCTGCCCCAGAATGTTAAATCCAATCATCAGAACCACCATGAACAGAATTCACCATCTGCAGACCATCAAAAAGCCCCAGTGCTTCAGAACCTGCCTCAGCCACTTGGAACAAACCTTCTCCATTCTGAGGCCACAGGAAAGACAGTGGGATGAATTCGGAACCCCAGTCAAACCTGAGAACTTCACAAAGATAGTTAACTCTCCTTAAAAAACTAGGAGGCAGTTCTGTCTTTATCAATGTACAGAATGTGTATCAGTGACTGGTTTCCTTATGCTAGCAGAGGCATTCACCACTCCTACAGTGTCCCATAGGGCCCCAAGCATGGATTCACTTCTGTGAAGAGCACCTTTATGTTCTGCATTGCAGAAATACACTACTGATACAATCTGAAGCACACTTACTTCCTTGTCCTTGGTCATCTTCATCATTGGGAAACAGGTCATCCAAAGGCTCTTTGGTGGAATCTGTATCTTTATCCTCCTACAGAACAATCCCAAACAAACCATTACACTTAAATCTAAGGCACAAAGAGACAGTCCTTTTAATCAGCAATGTTAAAGGAAAACCCCACATCCAGAACTGAGGAAGTGACAAGAATAACCTCTCTCATATACATTTTAAGAAGGTCTTATGCCCAAATGTATTTACATACTTTGTCCCAAAACAATACAGGACACCTTCAGAAGAGACAGGAATAGAAATCAGGTCTCCTAGATTCCAGTTTCAATTCCAGCACACAAGAACACATTTGCTGTTCTTACAGAGAACTGTACCTAATGAAAGTGCAAGTGAAGAGTGAGCACTCCTGAGTGCAGAAATACCCACTGTATTTTGTAGCCATAAATGCAGGAATAGATGGGCAAGGGAGAGGAATAAGGAGACCTCTATTTCAGAGCTCTTTGCACAATACAAATAGCTCAGTTCTCAGAAAGTTAATCTCAGTAAGGAGAAAATCCAGGAGCAGAACACATTCCTGTTTTTATGGCTCTCCATCCAACACCTTTTTCCACAGAGAAGGTGGCAACTGCTGCTGCTGGCATTCAAGTTCAGTGCTGACAAAGAGGGTGCTCTGCAAAAACAGCAGACTGAGGGGACTAGATCCAGATGGAAAGTTCAGAATTTTAAGTGTGCTGATTCCAACCTTATACTGAGTATATGCAACAGACTGTTTTCAAAGGCTAACAACAGTGACTGGCCCTGTGGCTAGCAGAATCACAAAATGCTTTGCTAACTTTGACCCTGCTCACCAGTTAAACTTCACATAATGGTGCTATTTAGGCCATCTGCAGATTACAGTTCAACAGTTAGCACATCCAATTCCCAGCACTCCCTCCCCTGCCCCTCTTCCAAACAGGCTCCACTGGCAGTATTTCAGCTACACATATCAACCCCTGAAACAGATCTGAGAAGTTCCATGTGCAACTGACCAAAACAGCCCTCCCTACTCCAGCATGTTAAAAGGGTTTAGCCAAGCAGCCAGTTAAGCATGACTAAAGTGCATACATTTTCAACCATTATGCTGCTGAAATAATGAGTTATGGAAAACTTCTTTCCGAGGCACAGCTGAGAAGGTCTGCATGCACAAAATGAGATCTTTCTCTACACTGACATCTAACTTAAGGAAGTGAAGTGGAACAAGGAGGGCAGAAAATTCAGAAGTCTTCTAAAGTGTTATTTCTGTAAATTACTATTGTATCTGCTTTTCTCTCTGAATCTAAGCGCAAAGGTAGCTAAACACAACTGAGAGCATGCAGATGGTAACAATGCCTAGCAGAAGGTCCTGAAAGTGGTTTCATTATCATCCTATCCTAGAGTCATTTCTCAACAGACATAAAAGCTGCATCATGATTTCACCAGACAAAAATATTTTTCTTGCAGTCATCATAAGCCCAGTTTATGTATTAGAATCTCTAATGGTTTACACTCCCCCCTGATGTTAACTATTGAACTTACAAATGGAAATTGTTGCTTTGGTTCTGTTCTCCATAATTGTTTCAGGGAATAGACGCTAAGTATTTATGGATTTTGATCCTCACATGTATTTTATTATCTACAGAAAATGAAACATATACTCTCATAAGAATGAGCTGAACTCTCAGAATCTTTCTGAGAACATTGTGACACTGGTGCAAGCTGAACATTTTCATGCCAAGTTTACATCAGAGACCAGTAGAAGCTCATACCTGCCTTCCTGGTAACTAGGCAAATGACAACGCATTAAACATAAGGTGCTTTGTACTCCACAGCTACTTACTGATGGTGAAATATCATCATCGTATTTTTTTAATTGGTTCATGAACTCTAGATGTTTCTTCTCCTCCTCCAGCTGAGCCACAGACTGCTCACTCTTCTGCAGCTTCTGCTGGGTGTTGGCCAGCTCATCCCGGAGCCACTGGTTCTCCTGGCACAGCCGGCGAACCTGCGCGCGCAGCTTCTGCTTCTCCGACTCCACTGCGTTCAGGTGACTTGACAGGGCCATCATCACCTGCAGAGCACAAGGGGTCAACACCTGCTCCCTCCAGAGTGCAGGCCTGTATTTCACACAAAAACGCTGATTATTTCAAAGCTCTGCCAGCTGTGACACCTGGTAAACGGCCTCCTTCCTTCTCCATGGGCCTTGGTCTCCTTCTCAACTTCTTTACCAGTTGTTCAGCCAAAGCTAACCTAGAGAAACCCTCTAATGGCTGCTCCCAGTCATGCTCAGTTCTGAGCTTCTCAGAGTATAAAGAGAACATAGCAAGTGTCTCACTGAAGAGCTGTTATAAGCTTCAGTGCAATTAGTTCTGTAACACAGCAAGATGGACAGCATCCTCTCTCTACTAATGACAGCAGTCTGTCTCTGAGCATCTGGCAGCAATGCAAACATAAACCCTCCAACTCTTTATTTCCACAGCAGTTTTACCTGTGCTTCACTGAGGCCAAGCTCCAGCATTTCCAGTGACTTTCGAATCATGTTTGATTTTTCTTCAACCAGATTGGTTTCATCATCTTTCTTCAAACATTTCAGAGTTTCAAGTAAGCTCTGTAAAATGGAGTTGTGTTCGTTCTTCAGGGCCTCCAGTCCGTTAATCACCTGCTTAGTTTTGGCAATGATTTCATCTTGAGTAAGCTTCTCCAACATCTCTTCCTTTAAATACACCATTGTGGACATGTTTTCATACATTCTGAAGTGGAAGAGAAAACCAGTTAATCAAAAAGTAAAAATAGAATAAGCACTTCTCTGTAACTGACTACAGCTTTCCTTTACAAAATCATTAAAACATAAGAATTTGAAATGTATATTCCAAATGCAATTATGGTTTCACAAAACTTCTACCATGTTTGTCCTGTGCTTGAACAGTGTTTCAAGTTTTCCAGTTTCTATTTCCTGAATTAATATTCACACTAGTTTATAAGCCAAGCAACAGCAGAAACAAAATATAAACAATGTGGCAGAAGAATTTCTAACAAACAAAGAACAGAGCTGCATATCCAGGATTCTGCAAATCACAGAATCATTAAAAAAGGCAGTCAAAGGCTTCCTGAGCTCCTTTCAGTTTTTGTTCTGTATACACTCCACCGCACTGCAAACTTCACCTGTTATAGGGCAGGAAATCTAGATTCAAATACTGATTTTTAATTCACTGTACAACTGAAAACAAAGTTAAAAAAATGAAGATGCACACAGGTTTAGTTGGAAATCAGAATTTTGGATGAAAGGGACAAAATACGCATTGCAGCCGGAGTTCCAGGCTGGCCAGCTGGCTTCAGCTATTTATGTCTCCCAGAAAATAGGTGCCTGTGCACCTTGGGTAGCACCTTCCCTGTTTATTTACTGCAACACAGACACTGGGCATTTTCCAACACTTGTAAAAAAAAAGTCAAGCCATTTTCTTCCAACACACAGAAATTCCTGCCCTTGGACAGCCCAGCATCAAAAGCCCTCCAACAACACCAACTCAAGAGGGTTCTGCTGAATTTTGTCCTGGGAACACCAGTCAAAGAAACAGACTGGGAATGGCAAGAAGCTGAACCAAAGAAAGCATGAAGAAAATTGAGCCAAGTCTACTGTCTTTCAGTCATGTAACCACCAGCATAATCTCATTATATACAAACGACTTAAGTGGTTGTATCTTTAATCAGTTTAAGTATTTTGTTATTCATAAAACTTTAAAGCTAATTGCACTATAGCAGTGCTGACATCAGTTTGTGCCTCACTTCTCCTATGGACATGCACAGGTAAGAGCTAACTCCTTAAGCTCTTCAATTCAGCTGTAAGGAACTCAAACAGCTTTTCTTATCCAGCTTTTCCTTTTTCCTAAAGTATCATTTCTCTGCAGTCTGAAGAATTCGTGAACCAAAACACATGAATCAACCACATTCACCCTAAACTTCTTCCCCTGAATATACAGAGAGCAGGTTGGATAGCTGAAAACTCCAGACTCCATCTGCATACAACAAGGAGCAAATATGAGTCTGGCTCAGCCATACCTGTGTGCCAACTCAGAGATGCAGAACATACTCATCTCCATACCTGTGTGTCAGCTCCTGTTTCATAACAGCCATCAGCCTATTCAGGGCTTTTAACCCCAATTTCACTCGTAGCTCCTCCTTAATTGAATGGCAAGGCTCAGTGTCCTACATCTGGCATGTGCTTGTTTCATTTTGTACTAACTGCAAATTACAAGTGATTAGTTCCCTGCTCAGACCAAGAGCACATCTCATTACATCAGGAACATACCACGTTGAAGCTGCTGATCTTCACAAGGTGGAAACTGCCCTCCTCACACAGCCCTCACAAGGTCACAGGCCTTCCAAGAGTGCCCCACGGAGGCAAGAGCAATGGTCTGCAGAGCAGGAGCTGTGCAGCCATGGCAGGAGCTGCAGCCCTTCCTAGCTGGGCAGCCCAGGGACACACACTGGGCAGACAAGGGCAGGATGAACCACCCATGGACAACTTTGCATCAGCAGAAAGGTAACTGCAAGAGGCCTGGGGTAAGAAACTCAGGGCTGACTACACTGATGTTCTGCTTTACAGTCAGAAATCTCCACGTCTGAAAGAAGGTAGCTGCTTATTAAAATTGTTTTTTAATCTCAACTGTTAATTTCTCTTTCTCTGTGAGGATGTTTTTACCATCACAACTCCTACTCCCATTCCCAAGGACATTTATTATCTTTCCTCTTTTTGTTCGACTTGCCCTCCTTTTAATTAAAATGAACCCTTACACTCAGGCATTTTATTCCAACAATTCATCTCTAACCCCACTAAAGAAACCAAGTACTTTCTTTCTCTTGCCATACCAGGGCTGCAGCTGAACTGCCAGTGCTGTCACTCTTCACCACACTGTATTTGACACCACACGAGCCTCTAGAGCAGAGAATCTTGCACTGCACCTGCAGACAGGGGCTTGTTGGAGGTCAGACTTAAGGAACACTCACTGACCCAGTTCTATAAACAGGGTTCTGCTGCACTCCAGCACTGCCTCAGGTTTCCAAATGCATCCTCTCAGAAAGTCTTCCCAGTTCAGCACATGGTCACACAAACCACCTCAAAAAGCACTGGGGGAGAACAACCTGCAGCACACACTGGAGGCTGGAAATCACTGTCCAGAAGCAAGCAAGAAGATGGGATGTACATGACTCAGTGCCCAGCATTAAGCTGTGGAGAAGTCTTTCAGAACACACATTTGAAAAAAAGAACAACCCAACTAACAACCAGTTAACCCTTTGGAGTCACTTCTGTCAGCTTCCAGATAGTAAGCATCTGAATGGAAAAACCAAAACCTTACTGTGCTCCTTCTGCCAGGCTGCACCTCAGAGTTGCCCTGGATGCAAAGTCTGGCTGCCACTTGATTTCAAACGAAGGTGTGCAAGGTAAATACTATAAAAAGGACATTTTATCCCTCTAATGTGAAGGGCACATATGCCAGTAAGAGCTCAGAACCATGTTCATAATTAGACCTACAACCTTAACAGCTGGTACTGGTAAGGAAACTGGGCAAACACCCATCCTTTGCAAAGATCTAGCACTTATCAAGGTAAACCCCCACATTTCTGAAGACATGTGGAATAAGCACAGGACAGGCTGACTACAGAGCACGAACTGCAAAGAACCTGAACCCAGGCAGAGATCTCCAGCAGGGACCGTGGCTGTTGCTTTCCTGTGAAGAGGGTCAGGGGCAGCCACTCTGCAGACACAGCCCTGGGAAGAGGCTTCATGGCCATCTTCTACCCTCACATGGAACAGCTCCCACCTCTGAAAAGCACATCAGACTGCAGGAAATCCCAGTGCCTACCAGTAAGCCCAGCCACTGCATTAAACTACGTGAAGTGAAGAGGATTATGTACTTGCTTAGCTGAAGAGCACAGACACTGTACATTTGCTCTGATAAAGCCTGGAGTCTTTTAACATGGTGGCCTGCTATTACAAATATTCATACCTTTCAGGGGAAATATTTAGATTCTCTGGAACACTAAAAATAATGAAGGAGAAAAGCAGGCTAACAAACTCTGTTTGCTAATAAGTGTAATAAAAGAGATGATATCAAAAATAGCTTCTATAAAATCTGCAGCGAGGGCAATGCTGGCAATTCTCTTTGAGAAAGCTCAGGCTATGAAGATCTGCACTGCTTGGAGTCCTTTTATTGGCATTTCTATAGCACACTACACTGACACTAATGAAGCATACACTGTTCCTTAGCAATCATATCTGCATTCTTGTAATTAACCATTTTAACACCATTTTGAAATAAGTACTTCTGCACATGTCAAGAATAACTGAAAGAACCCTTAGGATTAATTTCAGCCTTCCTTCCTCTGTAGCAAGTCAACGACTTTCACTGCAATTATTGCTTCCTGCTGGAACAGTTCACACAGTAAAAAATCCTTACACAGTATAGAAGTATGCAGTGGTATGAAAGTGTCCTGTGACTACACAGATTGTTCTTCCCCTTAAAGCTCATTATGGTGTCAATCCCTTGACAGTACTCCACTGAATGAAGACATCAGCCAGACCTGTCTCCTTTTCCCTGCAGCCAATCCTGATGGCACAAATGACTCTATGCACCCCGAGCCCTTCTAACACCTCAGCTTCAGACAAAGCTGGATGGGAAGCAGATCCTGCCCACCTCTGTCATCAGAAACTGCTCTTTGTCAGAGCATAAGTGCAGGAGCAGCCTGGCAGGCCCAGTGGGTGTCACTGCACCTCAAGACTCACTTCCAAGAAGGTAGGTATTAATTAACTCTTCATTAGCCAAGGTTACTGTTCTCTATTACAGGTTGCTGGTGCATACCTTCCCTACTCTACATCTGAAAAAACCCATAATTCTTTAATAGCCCCAGACCTGTGGCAAGATCAAAACCCCATCATTTCCCAGAAGAATTAAAAGCAAACCCCTCTGTGGTCAGTCCTGAGCAACGAGCTCCAATGGCCTCTCTGCAGCAAGGACTGCCAGTCATCACAACCCTACCCTGGAACCAGGGAGCTGTCTGTTCTGTACCCCAGTGTCAGCAGAGGTCTGATTCTCCAGCTTGTCCCGTCTCTTCTGGGCACTGATCACACTCCCAACAGCCACCAATGGACCCCAAGAAAGAGCATTCTGCCTGTTCACCAGAACATGGACACCACATGCCAGTCTGGGCCACACAGCACTGGCCTCGTGGAAAATCACCTCACCAGCCCATTTTATCACGGGTGTATCAACAGTGGTTACATGAAGACAGAAAAAACACACTTAAATCCATTAAGAGGCAGAAACTGAATCATTTACCAAGTAATTATATTTTACCCTTAGTCATTAAAAATGCTTGTCACGAGAATCAGGTACATTAGGAAATATCAAAGGCAATTATTCAAAAAACCTGTAGTTTAGCATTTTGTAATTACAAAGACATGCTTCATAAATTACCTACTTTAAATTGACTGAAAGGAAATGTTGACTGTATTTTTAAAGAAATAAAAGAGACAGTTTGAGTTACAACTCCATCATCATTAGCAAATCTGTCAGTTTTTACCCTCAACATTGGAAGAATTGACATTATTTTTGTGTGGAAATGGCACTTGGCTCTACATGGAGTTGCCAACTTGTGTGACCATGATTTCAGTGAATCTTGAGCCTTGATAAGACATTTTTAACAGGTTGATTCTAGTTAGTGAGAGTGTCTCTTTGGGACTGGAATAAAGAGCTAACAGAACATCAAAGTGTTTTCCAAGCTATGTCTCTTGCAATTTTAAGCTGTCAATAGCATTAAAAATAAATTAAAAAAAATAACAACATTAGAGGTTGACTCTAATTCTTTCATTTTGCCTCATTATTTTTGGACAAGAACTGCTTTACTGACTAAAAGTAAGCATCTATGTATGTTACCTATTTATCTTAACTCTACATAGCACTTAGGTAAAAGCATGGGATCCTTCCCATCAAGACTTCTATAATACATTAAAAACCTCACCAGCTTCCACTTACTAACATCAGACCTATAATCTTAACCAAATCTGCTCTTTCATAACTATATATATAGTTATATATAACTATAGCCATTAGCAGTGCATGAAGAAGGGCAGAGAAGGGCTCATCTTGCCCCGTATCATTGCATCTATGTGGAGGCTTTGCTGACAGCTGACTGTGAGCACAGATTCTATTTCTCTGACACACCTGAGGACATTGAAGAGAAGGTTATTTGAATTAAAACAAGACATAAAAGGAACATCCACTGACATAGATTCAGCACACACCAGCCTTTAGGCTGAACAAATCCTTACATCTGGTTGTGAAGCTATCTAACAGTTCCCATTAAGATGCACAAACTCTGCAGTCTCCCTTCAAGCTTTAGGGAAACAGCAACCCCCCACTTATCCTTCCATTAAAAAAAAATTATCTAAACCCACTGATCTGATTCTTCCAAAACGACTGCAAAAAAAAAACTGCACAATTACACAGCTCAGGCATTAGCCTCAGTATTGAGAAGGAATTAATTCTGCTCCACTAAGTATTAGATCAAAATTTATGCTTTGTATGTTAATCACTAGTTTTCAGACTAACACTGTTTCATACCTTACAAATTTCAGGTCCTAGAAAACACAGCAAATGATACAATGGCCTGGAAAAAACCTGTTTGTTGCCTACAGCAAGAGTGGATTTTGCTGTAAGGCTGGGAGTATTTTCCTTGGCAATCAGATGGTCTGTGCCAGGAGGTGCAGAGCAGGACAGCAGCACCTGACATCACCTCACCTCTGTCTGCTCACAGCTGGCATCAAACCTCTCTCAGGGATCTTCCACATTCAGGAGTGCGAATCTGAGTGGGGACAAGGATTCAGTGGCCACACCAACCACAAGCAGGCACTGCAATTCAAACTGCACTGTCAAAAATGCACTTTACATCTCTGCTGTCCCCCTGCACTCTGAGGAAACTCCAAACTCTTCAAAACAACTATTCTAACAACAGCATCTTAAGCGTTCTCCAAAATCAACATGCAGCATTTAATTTTAACTTAAAAGCACTCTCTGAGAAATTGATACTAAGAAAGACTTAAAAACCAGAGTCATTCAATCATTAATCTGTCTTTACCTCTCCTCTGAGCAACAGGAGACTAAGCACTGGCAAATTACTGGGACCCCAAGTGCAATGCTCCCCACACATCCATACGTTTCATTCACATCCTCCATTGTGCCAAGGCCAGCTCTCCTGTCTGTAATACAGCAAACCAAGGATCTGTGCTTTCACTGGGCTATTTTCCAGTCAGAGGTGAGGGGACAGAAAAGGCCCAGGACACAAACACGGCCAAAATGCACCTCTTTTAAATGTGAGGTACAGTAAAATCCACTGCCAGCAAAAACAAGAGGGATGAGGGAACGACAGCAGTCCCTCTGAAAGGGAAGCTGCACAAGCTGGAGGAGAAAGAGAGAGCTGTGACTTCCCTACACTATCCAGCTGACAAAGAAACTTCCATAAAAGCACTCCATCTGAACCACAGTCATTTATTCAGGAATAACAATCTATAAAACAAAAGCACAGCCCCCCCATCCCCTGCTTCCCATAAGCTGTGTGACACGCTTTGCAACCCATCCCACCACTGGCATCTGGAAGGAGCAGTTCCAGACCCACTGCAGCAAGAAGTGTAAAGCCAGCACCCTCCACCCCATGCAATGGCACGTGCACACAAGTGATTGTGTGTGACAAGCAATCCCATTTGCTTCTCTGCTACATTTATCTGCTGGTGCTATCTGCAGACTAAGCAGTGTCACACTAGCATTTTATAGAGTTCCCATGTGCTGCCAAGAGGGACTGCAGCACAGAAGTTAAGAGTTTATTAATATCAGTGTCTGTGTGTAATGTAAATTAGTAAGCACAAAGGTACACTGGTGTCTGACACCCTGGAAAATAGAAGTATTGTCCTTTAAAAAGATTTTTAGATACAACTTTTAAAGTAGTACCAAAAAGTTCATCTTTACGTCAAGACACTTCTTGACCTTCTGTATGTTAATTAGTGCCATGTTAGCTTTTTAAATGGGTATGTACATCACAGAGTGTAATAAGCCACCACAAATACCCTACTGATCCATGGGGAAGCCAGTACTGCTGACTAGACTGGCTACATCCTTTGCTTTATTCCCTTTAAAATGTAATAACATCAGCTACACAACTCCAGAAACACAATCTTAAAACAATTAGTGGGGTTTATGTGCACTTACAAATGAATCAAAGGACGGAACTGCACACTTTTAAGTCTACCCACAAAGGATATTTTACTGCTTTCATCTGTAAGCAAGACTTGAGAAACCATAAAAAAAATCTGAACATGAAGCAGAGGGAAAGCACGTTTGGAACAGAAGATGCTGTGAGCCCATGCCTCCTAATACTAAGACAGATGACCAACAGTAAGTGTTTGACAAAATAAACTGAATTTAATTCTCTGCACATGTGAAAACACAGCTTCCAGAGTCAAGGCTGTTTCTGACAGCACTAAGAGCTCAGTAGCAGAGCCCATGAGAAATGAGCTGGATTCAAGGAAACAAACAGGGATTAAATCAACACAGAAACTACTACTGGCATGTTTTATTCGAAACCTGAAGAAACAACTCTGAGATTCTTTCTTTGTATATTAGAAGAAATGAGCATATCTACTGTTAACTGTGCTTCAGTGTGCATCCTCTCAAAGTCCTTTGCTCACATTCCCAGTATTTTAGGGATACTGAAGCACACATCCTCAGTCCTCAGGTGTGCTGTTTGCTATGGGGTTGTTACCAAACACATTGTCTGGCAGAATCAAACCAAGCCTATTGTCATCTTACACCTGATGTCTGCAAAGCACCTCACACTAAACCCTGTGGAAATCCTGTCACTGTCCCTCTGACAAAGGGCCCAGTTGGAATCCTGCAAGGGGAAGGCAACCAAAGCATTTCAGCCAGCATAATTTCACCTTTTTCTGGTCAGGCATTTATCAAGTCATTCTTCAAGGGAACCACACTTATTTCTACAACCTGCTTTCAGAAAGTAAAAGGTTTAATTCCAAAAACTTACAGGAAAAGCCTTAATACCACAAAAATACCTGAAATCAGCTGTGACTCTGGATGTAACTATATATATAACTATCATCAGTTCTATTTTGAAAGCAGAAAGGTTTCTTTTCAGACTGAACAATCTGACTTGGTTACTATTAGACACTGTATGTGCCATGCTTTCCTTTCAGGGAAAATGAGACTTAACCTGGAAAACATTTTTGCTAAACTTGGTCAAGGTAACCACAATGCTGTTTCAAAACAATTAAAAACCCTTGGTGGGAACACAGTGTATTACACAGGCTGGATTAAGAGCAAAACCAGTGACTAACCACCTCATTGCAGTGGTGACACAACTGGCCTGTTTTCTGACAGCTGCCTCACACTGAGCACCACCCTGGGGGCAGAAAGACAAGAGGTTTTTATTTAAGCTGACCTAGCATGCTTGTTCCCACCGCTACCTGTTACTGTGCTCTTCAACATTCAATACAGAAGGACATTTTGCTTGCTTGTTAATTTACCCAAATGTCTTTGTTTTCCACTCCTCTTGTTAAAAGAGTGCTTTTGTAAGTATCTGCAGTGCATGAGTACCCCCCAAGTAAGGGTTTCTGACACTATCATGGTAAGCTATTGATGAAAAGAGGACTCAGCAATTGCTCTTACAGACCCTCAGTGTCTTTACAATATTATTTTGATAATCAAAAACATTCAGAAGATTGGATTCTGGACTCCTGTAAATTTAATGATCAGGTTTGGATGCCATTCCTCTTCTGTCAAACTTTATACAAATCAGTTTCCATGCATCAGGCACTGTCAATATTTATCACAGCCAACTGACAGAGCAAATGAGGCTGCTTCACAAGACTTTGTAACTTTATCTTTTTTTAATTGCACATGATAGCATGTGGTCTTTGATCAAAAAGTGAAAGCAATTCAGCTGGACTTGCTGTTGGAATTTCTGATTACTGGAACAGTCCAGTTCCATCATCATCCTCCTCCAGAAAGGCTGCCAAACTGTAACTGCAACATGATGCAGAAGTGACACTGCATCGTGGTGCGAGTTCCAGGGACCAACAGCTTCCCTTCCCTGCCTCTGCACCCTGGTCTGCATTAAACACATCTGAAAGGAGCTGCTCAGCTCTGCACAGCTGCTGTAATGTCACAAGAGGGTCCTCTTAAGCCACATGCTCACAAAAATAATTGCACCAGTGCCTTAGAAAACACAAGGTCTTCTGCTCCGAGTCACTAGATGGATCAGCTTTCTCTCCCCTGCCAGCAAATGCTGAATGTGTTACTTTCAATTGTTCTCTGTAATCCTGGGTCTCCTCATATCCTCTATCGTGTTTCGCTGAAGCTCTGGAATTCATAATAAAGCTATTTTCCCAAATATTTTTCATAATAAAGCTATTTTCCCAAAGCATTTGAAATCGGTTGTGCACTCACAAAGTTCATTTTAGTTCTTTGGGGGGTTTTGCTGGGGGTTTTTTTTGGTGTTTATTTTTTAAATTAAAATGCTGCCTAAATTTCAAATTTCCTTTTAAGCCTCCAATGCACGCACCCTTTGGGTTTAAGTTTCCTATTTAAGTGAAGTTCAAAGGCAAACGTGGAATGGAGACAATTACTTCCCATAGTAACTGTTACTAAACCTGCCAATCGCAAGAACGCTGAAATTACATCTTAATAGTTTTCATTTTATCTATTTTTATGTGGCTCCCTGGAAGTATTTGATATCACAAATGACATTTGCTCACCATTTTGCTGTTCAAAGCAGCCTATAAACCCAAACGTTTGCTTTATTGGCATTATCTTTTCTGATTCTGTATTCTGGTTCCACGAGCAGTACTTAAGCACTGCTGCTACATTTAAATCGTACACGCTAATGGAAATCATGAGAAGGAAAAAATACAGACTAAGAGCATCATCATTGATTTAGCAGCCTTCCAAAAGCCAGGCAATGCTGCTTGGGTCATTAGAATATGCTTAGAATGCAGAATTCAATTAAGGAGTCAATAAGTTCCTTCTTGTGATTACAGACAACCGCTCTGCAGATCTACAAATCCAGCACCCTGTTACCTAAAATAAATTAGAAACATGTAGGCAGAATGATTAAGATTTTAAAGGGTCTAATTAATCTCTGCCCTAAAGATGCAGTTATCGATTAAATCAGCTAGGTTTTCATGTCATTCCGCTAGAACAACGTGTTCCAAAGCAATGCTTTTCTTCCTTACGTTGGATTTGTAGAAATCTGGCCAAGCCCTAAACTGAGGAATCGCCTCCGAGCGCAGCCTGGTAGGTGACCGACAACACACAGCTCTGCTCACTCCGAATCCCGCGGCAGCTCTGCCGTGGCCTCTCCCTTCACCCCGGCCGGCCCCTCGCAGCCCCCGTAAGACAAGGGCGAGAGTGAAAACAAAGCGCCGCACGCCCCCCGGACAGGAGCCCAGGCCGCCGGAGGGGCGAGGCCGGCCGGAGGGGCGAGGCCGGCCGGAGGGGCGAGGCCGGCGGCCGCCCTCACCCCGCTCTGCCCGGGGTCCCTCCCAGGGCGGCGCCCGGCCCCAGCCGCAGCAGCAGCGGGAGCCAGGAGAGGAAACGGGGACAAAGCCGAGCCGATCCCCGTCCCTGCCGGGCGAGGGGGGGCTTCCTCCCTCCCGCGGCCGAGCGGCGACTGCTGCTGACAGAGCTTCGCAGGGAACGCCGAAAACCAGCCCCCCGCCCGCCGGCGCAGGGAAGGGGCTGTCAGCGGCGCTGCGGATGGACCAGCCGGCCCGCGCAGCCTGGTATTGTTTGCTCAACAGTGGATAACAAGGCAGAAAAATGAAAGCGCCCCCCGCCTCCCCCCGCCGCCCCGCNCAGCCCGGGGCGGGGGGGGGTGGCGGGGAGGAGGAGGAGGCGACCGGAGGAGGATGTCAGCGATGGGCGGGCGGAAGGGAGGAAGGAAAAGGGTTTTTTGGGGGGGTGGGGGTGGGAAGAAGAACTGAAGAGATGGGAAGAGCGAAGCAGGTCAGCACCAGGACGCCCTCAGTGCCTCTCCGGAGGCGCTGACAGACCCGGCCTAGCCCGGCGGCCGCGGTGGTCGCCGCACGGCGCGGGACCGGGGGTGCGGGCGCTGACAGCTGCGTGAGCCGCCGCCGCCGCCTCCCCGGCTGCCGCTCCCCGCCCCGCGCTCCCGCCTCCTCCCGCCCGCCGCCCCGCCCAACATGGCGGGTGCCCCGCCCAACATGGCGGCTGCGCCGGCTTCTCCCACAAGCCCGCGCGCGCCCGCTCTGGGCCTCTGGCGTCACCTGAGCCCCCGGAAGGGCGGCGCAGCGGCAGCTCCCGCCGCGCCCGGGCTCTGCCCGGGCTCCCCTCGAGCTCCCCTCGAGCTCCCCTCGAAGCGGCGCCCCCTCCAACTGCTCTCGCTGCCGCCGCTCGGTAGCGCGGGGTCGGCTGCCGGCCGGGCAGCAGGGATGTGCTGAAGGCCCGCACTGGATCAGGTGCTCAACCTGGCTGCTCAACCTGGCTGTGCAGGGCAAAGCGTTTCTCTGGCACGCTCGCAGCGGGCCGGGCTGGTTGCGCTCCAGAGCGAGGGGGCAGCTCAGGGCTGCCAGTGTCGGCGGGTGTGTCTCGGACAGGGCTGAGTGCGGGGCTTGCGATGCTGCTGCTCCCGCCCCAGCTCAGCACAGTCCCAGTCGGGGATGTGAAGGGTTCTCCAGCTCGCAGCTGGTACCCGGTGAGAGTTACACGAACTGTGCCTCAACCAGAAATTCTGATTTTCAGCCCCCTCAGGGCTAATTTTCTGCTGCTCATACATTTCCACATCCTTGTCTTCATTCCACATCAAACTAAGTGAAAGATGTTTTCTATAGGTTTACACATAAAAAGTAAGACTTCTGTGACAATTCAGTGGCACTTCTCACAAGTATTTCCTTGCAGCTTCCAATTTAATTCCCATTCCTGCTAGAAAAGGACCACTCACAGTATTTTCTCTGTTCCATTAGTTAGAAATTCAGCCCAGAAATAAAGACTGAAGGGTCTGAGGTCTGAGATGAAAAAAAACACAAATACGGCAAAAAGGTACAAATACAGTAAAAGGTACTTTGGAAATAATCACTGACAGTAACAATAATATTATGAGTTATTAACATCTGGGCAGAATATGAAAGTGAATTATCATCTGAGCTCCACATTGAGTCGTTCAGTTGGAAGGGACCTACACACTAATCATCTAGTCCAACTGCCTGTGTAACTCCTGCAGTACATACAGGGTATGAATATAAGCTGATGGGAACATATGGAGGTATAGGGGTAAATCAAAGTGTGCAGCCTCAGCTAAATGCCAGTGACTACAATGCATGAGCAAAGCAGACCTTAAATCTCTTTGCCCTCAGATGCAACACTCAGCAAGCCTACAAAGCAGCAAATGTGAGAAAAATAGCAGGTGAGAGACTCTTTAGGAGAAGCAGGAAGATGGAAGAGGAATCAGAACTAATGCCTTTGTCAAAGAGGCAGAAGAACAGGAAGAGTCACAGAAACCAACAAGAACCAAAACAAAGTCAGGGGAACTAGGGCAGTCTGCAGACTGCAAATAGAGTCACAGCTGGGTTGAGAAGCTGAGGGAGCTGACATGCTTTCTGAGTGCTGCCTACTGACTGATTCCTTACACAGGTCAAGCTGTGCAACAAAAATCACCTGGTATTTCAGAGCAGCAGCTTCTTGTTCTGCATCTCCATTTAAAACTTTTCTCTCACCATTCTATATTAATGGTTTATCATCATGTTGTAGTTTTCACAGACAGTACAGGCTACAGATGTATAATAATGTGAAATAAGTATTTGGACAGCAATATGAAAGGGAAACAAAAAGACTGAAGTGCATTTCTTTACACAAACTGCATTCTAAAAGTAAGAGTCATGCCATTTGGTCTGCAGGTTTTGAGAATTTTCATGAATATGCAAGAGATTTAATTAAAAATAAAACATGGCCCAATTACATAATTATGAAAGAGAACTGATTCAAATGAACCACTCCTGTCTTTTGAATGAACAATATTCATTGCTTTCTTCCTATCACTCAGTTGCTTTAAAAGATTTCCTGTAATTAGCTGCTTACCCGAGGGATCTGAGCATCTCTGAACAAAGCACCAACTCCAGCTATGACCCTGATTCAGAGCAGCCTGGCAATTTCCCCCATCAGCAGCCCCCTCTCTAAGCTCCCGCTGCAGGAAGGTTGATGAGCTCCATGGGACTGAAGTGCTGTTACCCCCCCCCGTTCATGGCACATAGCAGCAGAGACACGGGAAAGTCCTGGTGAGCCAGTGTCTTGCTCACACTTCTGACCTTAAACACTGAGAGATCTCCTCCCCATTTGAATCTTGTTTTCCTGCCTCATATACGTAAGAATTACCGAAGTTCATCTAGCAGTAAAAACTATTTACTGCCCACATTTCCATCTTCTCTTCAGAAGCTGTTTTGCTATATGCCCTGCTTTTGGGAGTAAATGATCTAGACATGCTGTCTCCCCAGCATTCTCTGCCACCAAAAAGGTCACCATGGTTTTCTGCAGGCATCTGAATAGATATTAAAATGAAACCCCAAAACACAGTTTACAATGCTAGAGTCTTTATTCTCAACATACCCATTTCCCTGCTCTCCCAGAATAGATAGGGGAGGTTTGTAAATCACAGTGCGAGAGAGAAAAGCAAATGGTTGCCAATTAATTCAGCACAAAACTCTTAGGTTTTTGAGGTGAAACAGTGTGATAAATAAACACTGATTCAGTTTAATTGACATCCAATAGAGCAGGCCTCTGTAAAGACATGCAGGTTCACTTCATTTAGAAGTGTGGGTTGTTTTATTTTACCCTTGTTATTAAAAGGAAAAAAAAAAATTGTTGCCATGGCTTAGAGGGTCTTTCCTCCAGAGGAGACAGAAGTTTTTAAAATCTAATCCTACAGTCTGTAAAATCTATTACTTCATTTTATAACTATGGGCTCCAGTAAAGTACTACATTGGAATCATTTCAACTGCTGCTGAAGTGCTGTTTAAAAGCATCCTGGCAATAATAAATATTGTAAGACCATATTCAGCAACCTGTCTGGCTTTTCATCACAATCACTGGATGGTTGCATAGGCTTTTAGTCTGTATTTCCCACCAGAATGTCCTTTATGGCAAAGAATCTCAGAATCACAGATGTCAGGGGTTGGAAGGGACCTAGAAGATCATCTAGTCCAACCCCCCTGCCAGAGCAGGGTCACCTAGACCAAGTCACCCAGGAACAGATCCAGGCAGGTCTGGAGTGTCTCCAGAGCAGGAGACTCCACAACCCCCCTGGGCAGCCCCTGCCAGGCTCTGGCACCCTCACTGGGAACAAGTTTTTCCTCGTGTTTCCCCTAAACCTCTTGTGCTCCAACTTACAGTGCTCAGGAGTCAAGAGTGAGGGACACAGCCCCAGACTAACCCCTCTGTGTGTGAGTAGGAAGGACTACACAGCAGCTCAGGTACTCTGGAGTACAAGGGCTGTTATTTTGTTTTTCTGGACTCATTGTCATGGCCACCATTCCTGAACGTGCCAACAGGAACCCACTGCTGGGCAGGGCACTGAAGAGCTAAGTAAAATAAACGCTGCCCACCACCCCACTTCCCAGGTCAGCAGGCTCTGTTTGCATGCAAGTGGATTCTCCTTTTTCAGTCACAAGGCTTTCTAGAATGCTGTAAGGAGTGAAAGCCACTGTGCCTTTCCCTGACATTTTCTGTCCACGGAGAAACAACAAGGAAATAAAGCAAGCAGTGTGAATTCAACCCTCATCAGGCTATTTCAGTAGCTAATTTCTGTTGGTTTCTGTTTTAAACAGAGCAGGATGCTTGCACTGGACATTTTGCTAACCAGAATCCCTTTCATCTCCCAGCTATTACAGAGCTATGATATTGTTAAAGCCCAAAAGATACTGACTGAAAGGTTTAAAAACCTATTAAATTAGCTTTAAATTAATTTCTATTATTGATTATTCTATTTTCATAATGAATAATTATTTCATAATTATTCATTATGAAAAACATACATGTTATTAACTCAGGTAACACAGTTACAGTAACCACTTGAAAACCACCAACTATTGGAGACTTTGCATGTCAATATTAACATAAAGGCTACACAAAATCAGCCACATGGCTTATTTATACATCTCAACTGGCACATCTTCAAAGTTGTAAGAGATCAAGGAGCTAAGAATTGCAGCCTTGACAAACTCTAATGTTCTATGGTGTGTAGATTTCAGACACAGTGTTTCCTAAGATCCTACTTTGAAGCATCAAAATTCCCAACAGGTCAAAGGTTCACAGAGGAGAGCTGATGGTGACAACTGCAGTTCTATCTTTGCTCCCCGCAGAGGAGAGCTGATGATAACTGGAGTTTACCTTTACTCCCTGCTCCTCCTTCCCTTCTTCTGTACTCTTAAATTCCTGTAGAGAAAGAAGATCCTTCCTGGGTAACCCTCTCATGTCATCCTTCCTCCACGCCCCTGTCTAGGAGATCCTGCCCTCCTTTCTCCCCTCTTGGCCATCAGTGTGCTTGGGTCAATGAACACTGAACTCTCTCTAGAGATTCTCCATCTCCCCGATGATTCAGCTTGCCCTTCACTGCTCCCATGTGCTTCATCTTGAGCCTAAGGTGCTGCCAGTTACTTGTGCCATGGTCACTATGGAAAATGCCTGTTGCCAAGTCTCCTTTATCAGTACCCCCCTTTCCTTGATGTATTCCTGAACTAACATATCACTGCACATGCTGCAGTAATTGCCAAACCTCTGTCCCCCTCTCAGATCTTCTGTTAAGTGCTCTTCTCACCCCCTCAACTAATGCTCTATAGGGAACCACACCAAGCTCACTTGGCATCCAGGGGTGATTGGAATGTCTCCTGTTTTATGGGAGGCCATTTTGCATCTTGCCTGTCATGGTTGGCTTTTGCTTTGTCTCAGAGGCTGTTCAAACCAAGGCAAGTGCTCAGCTGCACTGGACTGGGGAATTAATGGTAATACAGTTTGCCCCAAGGGAATGTGAAATGGAAATGTTTCTGCTGTGTGACAACTGTTTCTGTGCCAGTGACCAATTATGTCTCACAGAAAATGGCTCCTGTGATAGCCTGTGGCTAGATGGATGGCACACAGTGGGGCTGGGAAGGGCAGAGCCACTCTAGAAATCAATAGCAAACAGAACTGCCTGTGCTAGATACTTGTTCCCCATCCTGCCTCCTGGGAAACAGAGCAGATGCAGGATACGGGAGATTATCTTATCCCGAGGGGTTTGGAATTCTCTCTCCTTGCTGCCTCCCTCCTCCCACAGCAAGTATATCCTGCGAAGATTTTGCTTCAGTTTCAGATGTTTTAACTGTGTCTTTTTATCTGTGTTAATTAAACATTTTCTTGCCAGTTCCCAGAGAAACCCATTGAAAGTATTAAGTTCAAAGACACTCCATGGACACACTCTTCACTTCTGTGTCTTCACAACGAGAAGAAAACAAGTTCTGTACATTGCAGCTATCAAGTCTTACATTTAAACATTAGCAAAATGATTGTGTAATTCATTCCCACAGGATGAACAGGGTGTTTTTATCTCTACTGGCTTGTCTGTCAGTTTCCAGACAACAAACATCCCTGAATAGCTCCATCTGTGGGCAGTCTCCAAAAGGTCTAGAACAGTCTAATACCCCAGGTTGAGTGGATGGTTTTAAATCATCTTTGTGTCTTCCCAATTCTTTCTGTTCCCTGCATGATTTAGACAACCACGAGGGCCTGGCTTCCCTGGGATAGCTTTGCCCAGGACCTCCCTGGGATCCACCTGTACCCCAGCCCATACACACTCAGCATACCCCTGGACTAGGGGAGGTAGAAGGAAGCCTGAGAAACTAGCCCTTGAGGTACCAGTTTTCAAAGAAAATAATTCCTCGTACATCTGTATATAAGCAATTTAGAGACCAGTACAGGAAAAAAAACCAACAAAAACAGTCAGGAGAAGCTACTGAACTGCCAAGTTTGGCAGGTACCACTGCATCACATCAAGCTCTGAAGGTTTTCCTTGTGCCAAAAAGGCTTGGCATGATTTAGGTAAATTGTAATTTATGCAGCAGCTGGCTGAGAAGGCAGTTACCTCATCAGGATTTAAATCATCACAGATATTCTAAGGCTACCATTTTGCTTCAAAAGATATATAACGAAAGATAGGAATTTAAAGCAGGACACCTTGGCATTTGACTTTGGTGGCCAGCTGAGCATAATACAATTCACAAAAAAGTAGAGCTTTTCTTTCAAGGAAAAAAATCCATTTCACTGCAGGTCTCTACAACACCAACATCACCTGAAGCCCTTGGACAGTTGGAGGTGTTTTATTACACAGAGCAGTTCACTCCATCACATCAGTTAACAGCCTCCTAGAAATGGTCTGGGCAGTTGGTGAAATGTACCATATGTAGTACTTCAGATTTTTTATCTGTATACTCAACATAAAATAGTTTGTTACCATTTAAAATAATGCACTGAAATTGTTTCAATATATATAGTGCAGCTTCACATAGTTCCTTAAACCCTACATATGGAAAATAATGTCACTGTAAACAGGAACTGAAAGATGCCCCAGTAAAAGCAAGGAGAAAGCTCAGAACAACTGCTCTAGATCTGTTACTGTGACAGTGAAATGTGCTGCCCACACGGTTATCACAGGCTGCAGGGCAGAAAGGACACCAGACCCTCATGTGGGAAGCTGTCACGACTCACACCAAGCAGCCTGATGCACAACAGCATCTTCCTGCTCCGCAAGAGTAACACTGGCCAGAAATATACCCAGTCAATGGTTCTGCTGTGGCCAGGATTTAACATGCATAATATTGTCTATAACAATAATGTTATATTAATATAATAGATAATATTGTCTATAATATAATAATATAATATGGCTATGTAACTCAGAGCTACACAGCCATAGAACTGCCAGGCTTATGCACCAAAGCAGAAAGCACTCCAAGTAAATTTAAAGGAAAGTTCACACATTTGTCATTTCCCATCCCACTCCTTTTGCAGCCTGAGGAGGCTGGGATGCTGTTACTGGCATTCTCATTAATTTCACTTACTTTCCTTCTCTTTGAATTTCTGGTTATGAACTCTGTTGAGTAATGACCAAACCCAAAGTTAATATTGTAAATAAGCTAGATTGTTTTCCTCATTTACATGTAAACATACAGTAGGATTAGACACTGAAGTGACATTATTCATTACATGTGAAATAGAATCCTGAGTGCTAAGTGGCTGCTGGATGATACCTATAAATGACTGACAAGTACATGCACTATAATACACTAGTAATAAGCTGCTCTGTTGCTTCTAGAGTGTGAACCTCAAGAGTTCCCAAGGCAGAAACACCCCCTGCCCAGTGACAGCTGCAGCAGTCTCCCAGCATCAGCCTGCTCTTCAGCCCCATGGCACCTGCAAACTGCTGCCATCTCACACTGCATCAGCCCCTCTTCTGCACCAGGGAAGAAGCAGCAGAGGAGCACAGCAAATTAATTATTTCTGAGCATCTCTTTGTCAATTAAGATTGCTCTGTAATGTCCTATGGCAAAGCTGTTTTTTTCTTTGAAGTTATTTGAATTCTCCTTTGGCACTAATTAGCACCTGTGGCTATTTACTCACGTCAGCTTAGCATTTTGTTCTGGCTTTCATGCTGGAATTTTTCATGAGGCCTGAGGAAACTGGGTTTTCCAGACTTGATATGAAAAGTGAAACATTATTTTGGTAAATGTGAGAAGATTGGTAAATCTGGAAGATTTTACCTTACATATTTGTTAGAATTTAGTTTCCATTTTGCCTTTCAGTTTCATATAATTTTGGACAGAGTTTTCTCCTAAGGTCAGAATGGCCTTGACTTGTTTTGTTACAGAGTATTTATGCTGTGTCAGATGATCTATTTTCTGTAAGACACTCCACAATAATAAAATCACTTGGAAAGCAATCAAGGCAGTCAATTAACCTCTTCTGAAACTTTCAGTCCATGGATTTTGTAACAGAGCCTTGACTACCAAATCTGGTTTGTAAAACAACCTCTCTCCCTGCCAAAGAATCCAGATTTCTAATTATTCAAATAATTCTCAAAATGAAAATGTGTCACTTTTCTGGATGCCTTTAAACACAGTGTGGGCTGTGCCCTGGCCAGCACATGAACAACTGTCCATGGCAGGGAGTTAGCAGCTGCAGTTGGTCAACAGGCAGTTCTTCAGCAATGAGATCTGAAATGCCCTGGGTTTGTTCTGGAACTTGGCTGGTAAGGTGCTGTGGCTCAGCTGGAGAAAGTTCTGTCACTCTGCAGCTGGATCCTATCGGGGTGCTCCCTGGCAGCAGGGCTGTGCACAGTGCCCGTCAGCAGTCTGCCTGGCAGAGGGTGCTGGAAACTCCTGCCATAGCCCATTCAGCAGCTCCAGGGCTACTCCAAGCTAGGCTGAGTGCCAGTGGCCTCCTGGCAGCCCCAGAAGATGCTCAGAGTCATCCTGCCATGGCAGGCTGGGCACAGCTCACCTCCTGGGTGAGAAGCTCCGTGCAGCAGGATCACAAGCACTGGGCCTTCCCCTGCCAAGTGTGAGAACCTCCATGAAACAGGGACCTGGTTTAACTAGGAAAGGACAAACAGCTCCATGAAACACAGAGCAGGTCTTCAGAGCAGCTACATGGCTTTACACCTGATTTTCACCGTGGGCAGTACTACAAAACACTATCTTTAAGATGACACTTCAAAAGGAGAATGCAATTGTTTGCCTTTCCTGTTTCTAGCCAGAAGTACTTCTACACTTGCACAGCATTTGCTATTTCAATATATCAGTCAACTCACAATACTTGGGTAACCCCTAATCCATTAATAAATGCAAAGTCAAGGCACAAAGCAGGGATTTATATAATAGTGAATACTAATGAGTATGTATTTCAAGATTATTACATGTACTTAGAAACTCCTTTTAAGAAATAAACTCACAATAAATAAAGTAACTTGTGTTTCCCTTAACTATATTTTTGAGAAATGAGCCCAAATATTCAATTATGGTGTTATTACTCTGTAAATCAGTGGCTATAATTTTCAATAAGAAAACATTATTCATGCAAGTTGCAGTTCCGGGAATACATTATCCTTTCCCAAAGACATTTTGGTCTCCCAGTCTTTATGCAAAAGACTGGCCTGTGGGCTCAGTGCAGGATGTAAATTAAGTTCTTGTTTGGCTAAATCCGATTGCCCTGTAGGATACCAATCTTGTTTAATGGTAGTGGAAGCTAAAATTTGCAAGCAGAACAGTCCCCTTAAAATGGAGCCAGGAAGGGTCAGCTTCTAAATAACAAATCTGAGTTTTAAATGTTATTCCCAAGAATGCTCTGTTAAAAATAGAAGCTATCTTCTCAGTAGCTGCTACCATTACTTTTTAAACTCCTAACACATTGAATATGCAGTTCTTTATTAATCAAGTATAAAGGTGCTATAATCACTTCAACCCAACCTCTAATTTGTCTGCCACTTCCTCTTACTCCTCTCATATTCTCTCAAAATTAATGCTCCAGTAGACAGTCAGTGAACAGCAAAATCCCCACTCAGACTATCAGAACACATCCACCAAAGTCACTACAAACTACCTACAATTATTTGAAAATTACCAAACTACTGTTCCTTTATCATGCACTTACTGAGTGCACGAGACATAAAAAGGCACCTGGTGACACTAAATGTGAAATACTGCTGCTCCTTCTGACAGATTAGCTAAATACCTCAGTGATAAGAATGCTGCCCTGTACTGTTCCTATGCTCTGAAATGTGCACAGGAAAGCCACTCTTTGATGTATTTCACTGGCTTCAGTTACTCTAGCAGGCCTTTGTATACATTAAAAAATATATTTTTAGTACTCTGTGCCAGCACCTTATTCTTCCTTTGATATATAAAGAAATTATGATGAATAATATCTGAAAGCATTATTACAACTGCTCTGAGTCAAGAAAAAAAATATCAAAAGTAGTGCAATGCTGGCCGAAAACTCTCTGGCTTTTGGCTGTTCAGAAAATGTCATTATCTCAGTAAATGCATGTGGCTTTAGTAATGAGACTCAGAATTTCAGATGGATTATTTTTAATAACATCTTTTCACAGTGGCTTTATTAGCTATTCTAAATCAGAGCTCGACACTTACCCAACAGATAAATACCTCCCTCCCTCAATAGGCTTTAGATGAAGTGACCCAGAGCTCCACACAGAATCTTAATGAAGGTGCTGCCATCAAGGCATGAACTTCACCTAGCAGCCCAGAGCAGAATCCCAGTCTGGTCATCACACCCTGACTGCATTATTTTGGGGTGACCAACAGTAGAATGGCACATTCAAATACACAGGTTTAACTGTGAACTGACTGGAGCACAACCCAAACTGTGCATCTGGACTCCCACCCCTGCCCCACAGCCCTAACTGTGCATCTGAACCCCCACCCCTGCCCCACAGCCCAAACTGTCCATCTGAACCCCCACCCCTGCCCCACACCGAACAGAACGCTCACATCTGCAAGATGAGGCATATTAAATTCAGATGACATCCATCACTTTTTTCCTTGGATTAGTTCTAGGACTGAATCAATCTCCTAATCTGGTTCAGCAGGCAGACACAAAAATCCCTGCGTTAACAGAAGTGGACAGCTCAGAAGATGAAAATGCTTCCTGTGATTGGCCTCTACCTTACAGCAAATGTGACATGACCTCAGGGTTGCCATGCACAGGCTGCCAGAACACAGGGCTGCCAGCCAGGGGTCCACTGAGCTTCTGGGCTCTGCCTGCCAGGGGGATTTTCTTAGGTTGTCCAATCATCTTTACACTGGAACTAGTTATTAAAGTGTGCACTTGCACCATGGCCAAACATCTATACTGTAAGATGGGATTTACTGTCAAGCCCTACAGAATCACATTACATATGCACAGCAGTCTATTTCAAACATTTCTTCTCCCAAGAAGCAGGGCACTTCCTAACTTCTTAATGAATAGAAACATTTTACATCTACTGATGCAGTAAATGGCATTCACAAATATTTTCCTAGAAGTGTTGGTTAAACAACCAACAAATCCAGCAAACACTATTAATGACTCTTGATTAAACCACAATTCAGTGCCCATTTCAGCCTCAGTGGTGGCATCACCTTTGTATAAAACAGTGCAATCCACTCCTGGATCAATGTTAATTTCACCTTGCCAAGGAATGATTACAGTTGGTACTGACAGAGCTCTTGCTCCATCTGAAAAAGCAAGTGAATTGTGTCACACAGAGATGAAGCACAGGTCACTGTTTCCAGTTTGCGTCCAAGGCATCAGCAGAAACCAGTGCACACTGGCACTAATGCTGTTCTCCCCCACACAGCACATGCCAGTTTCCTACCAAGACTGACTGGCAATGCATCTGATTTACTGCCCAGCAAGTACAATCTTTGCCAATCACAGGTTAAGGGAACTTGTCCGAGGTCACATTTCTCTCAGTTGTCTACAAAGGTCCAGTTGCATTAGTGATGTTACAAAATCCTACCTGAAATCCATTTAAAATTGGAATCACCCTGAAAAGAGGACTGTTTAAATGCATTTCTTATATACTCACAAGTCTTACTTACTCCTTCAGCAGTGGTGCATCATGTATGGGCAGCACTGCCCCAAGCAGACAGCAGCTGCAGTGAGACAGTTTCTTTATACAGCAGCATGTTTGGTGGCATCATTGCTCTCTGGGTAGAGTTCATGTCCAGCACACTGAACCACAGGCTGGCTGGTGAAAATGTGACAGATGTGATCCATCCCATTTAATGTAAACAATGAAGCAGCTTGTCAGAGTTTTCTCAGATGTGCTTTGGTTGGAAAATATTTTGGATATGCTTGGAATAAAAGGTAAGGAAAATCCCCACAGTGATTATAAATTCAGGTCAACAGCAACTTTTATTTACATCATTTAATAAACAGATTCAGGCAGTTGTTGAAGAGTCACTCAGACTCTGAACACCAGTGTATGGAAGTTCACAGCAGGCCTAGCTAGTGTTGCAGTCTCCATGGAGCTGCACTAATCTCCAGCACTCCTCTTTCTCCAGCGAAGCCACCTCAGAGCTCTCACCACTGCCACTTGGCCCATGAGGAACGTGATAGTAAAGTTACGTTTGTACCAATCCCTGGGATTCCAAAGCCAGAAAAATCATCATCAGGCAGAACAAGAGCAGGGAAAAGGCCAATTATTAAAACACCTTCTGGCATTGACAGATGAGAATTCAGCCAGGACCTGCATTTTCCATTCTTTATGGCAACACCTTTCCTCCCCCATGAGTGTTCAGTAAGCTATGAAAGGTCAGTGTGAGTACCCACCCATGGCCAGATCCCCTGCAGACTACAGGGCTACAACCATCGTGAGCTTACCTGTAAAGAAGGTGAGGGACAGGCAGTTATATGACCAATTGCATTTGAGGTAAGATGAAATAATTGCAACATATCTCACACTTCCAAAGTTGATCATCAAGATATCTGGAATTTCCTGCCAGTGCTGTGGGTAAGATTTGTGTATTTGTGTGTGTGTGGTGGGTGTGTGTGTGGGGGGGTGTGGGGGGGTGTGTGTGTGTGTTGGAAGGGGCAAAGTTCATCACCCATAAGAGTGGGGAAAAATAAAATAAAAATCACGCTTCAAAGACTGTAATTCAATACATTGTGTTTCTTTAGAGGTGATGCTTTATAGTTAGTCTTTTTATCTTTAAATAGCTTTTCTGAAGTGTGCATGGCTCCTGGAGCCAGTTCAAGGTGTAGATCAGACATTCTCATCAGTCCTTTTTAACCTCTGAGAGCTCATTTCAAATTCTTGCCCCGTTACAAAGTGAGTCAAAGCACAATTCCTTTCTAGCTGCCAACAAGGACCCCTCCCACCTTGAAACATGCTGCAGGAGAAGCAGTAGGATATGCTCACTGTAGAACTAGCAGGGAATAAACAACACTGGCATTTAGGGCTCTTGAGAGCTCTGTGGGAAGCCTTGCTTGTACAGATCCAAGCTAAACCTCAGATACTAACTTCTCACTAAGGATAGCAGCCAAAATCATGCTGACAAGCAGCACTGAGCTACCCCCTCAAGTGTCATGTTAAATCAAAATATCATGCTAACTTTGCAACTGTTTCTTTCATGTCTCATTTCCTATATCCTTCTCATTTTTTTTTCCAAAGTAAGACTGTATTTCCAGTCTAAGTGCCCTGAAGTAAATATTCATGGCACCTGTGTATAGTCACTGCTTCCATTTTGACTACATTTCAGAAGCTGCAACCCCTGAGCAGCCAGAGCTTTCAGGCCAGCTGGCAGCACTGCAAAAGAACATAGAGCTGAACCTGCAAACAGATTTTCTACATGTGACTCCCCAGAATCAGAGTGCCTGTGGAAAGCTGCACTGCTTGCAGGGGCATGCAGCTGCATTTTGAGAGCACAGTGCTGTGGCTGGTGGTACCTGATCTCACCAGACAGCAGGAAGGAAGGTCATGTTTAGGCACAAAGCTTCAACTCCCTTACTGTGAAGACAGGACATTATCACCAGGCCACTCCAGTGGCACCTGGTGACCAGTTCGAAGACAAACTATTTGCTTTATCACTCATCACTTACAGCAATTTGAACAACAATTATCTTATTTAAAGATGTTTTTGCTTCCCATCTTTTCACTCTGTTGCTTGGATTTCACAGTGAGGTTCCCCCCTCCCACTCTGGGCCAGACAAGAGATGCATATTTGTTTCAGATGTGTTCCAGTTAAATTGTTCTTACACTACAGTATGTTGCAGTGTATGCACAACATGTACAAAGAACCCTAAACCAGTTGTAATCAGTGATGGCAGAATTCCCATCAGCACTGCACCAGTAGGAACCAACCAGCACTCGACACCTCAGAGCCCCCTGACACCTTCCAGTCCAACAGAGATGACACTGCAGCTGTGGAGTGTGATATTTCTGCCAAATGCTAACAACACCATTTAAAAACATGATTTCCTAAAATGATAGGGATAGGTGCTGCTTTACCTATTCTGGGGGAAAAAAAAAGTTCCAATTTTCAATGTGATGTTCTGCCTTTCCCTTAGACTGCAGTGTGTAAGAGCCAACAGAAATACCTTCCACATACCTGTTATACTGCATGTGCTTTCTAAAATTCTTACTTAGAAAGTCCTTGTAAAAATCAGCCATTTCTTCTGCATTCAGCGTTGCTTTTTGACCTGAAAAAATGGTGTAATGATGTCAGGACATGTCTTTGGATCAAACACCAGAGGCAGGACAGCATCTGACACTGCTCCTACAAGCTTCCCATGTGACCCTGAACAAGTGAATGTGCTTTTATCTTCCAACTTCAACAGTATCTGGGGAGCACAGCAGATTAAAAATACTGATCATCATCTGGCACAACTCTTAAACCCTTATTATTTGTGGAAGTGATTATGTTTATCAGGCCTTTGATGTAGGGTACTGGTATCAGTGGAGCTGACTGCACATTCACTTCTATTAAAAAGTAGGTTTTGTTCCCACTGCTCATGTGTATTGTTATTACTATTTTTATATACACACAGAGGTATATTACAGAACAGACTTAATCAACACCAGCAGACTTTCTCAGGTATAAAAATGCCCACACACACACAAAAACAACAAACACCACAAACAAAAAAACCAGAACAACAAACAAACAAAACGACAACTCAAGAAAAAAAAACCCCAACAAACAAAGACAACAAGAAAAAAAAAAAAAAGAAAACCAACATGGAAATATAGAAAGAAACATTTTCTACACACAACACAATTATTTCTCAGCCATACACTGATCTCCAGGATACAAAGAGAAGAGGAAAATAACAGTCTGTGACTGCAGAATTACTGCATTAATTGGCTAGGATTCCAGCACGTTGCCCAGCTGTGGGAAGGAATCAGTGTATGGTCTGACCCCCAGAGCACATCTCTGATGGGTCCCTCCTCTCTTTTTTTACCATGCTACTGAAAACACTCCTAGGTCCTGCCCTCAAGATTTACTTGTGATAGAACACAAAGAGCATGAAGAACAATTCAAAATTAACATTTAATCTGCACTGAATGATACTAACTATAAGCAAAGATATCACTAACCTGTTTCATCTCTCATTTCCAGACCCTTGGCTTTCAGTCTTGAATAAATAAATTCTTCTTTTTCCTAAAACATGTTTTTCCACATTAGAATCTTTTAAGTTAACCAATGTTTTTAATCAGACAGCAGTGCAGTGCTTAACACCCTCTGAAATAACACCACTCATTCTACTCAGAAATGCCAACAAAACACCTGTGCCAGGCTCTGGCTGCTCTTTTCCCTCCTGCCCAGTCCGGATTCCCCTGGAGCAGCTGAATCCATCCCCTCTGGGTCTGTCACCAATGCCCTGTGAGCAGAGCCCAGCACCAGCCTCTCTGCACTGGCCTGGCAGGGGCTGGAAAGTGAGGAGTCTCCCCTCAGCCTCCTCTTCCTCACACTGACTGGTTCCCATGTACACTTTGCACGAGTCTAAAACAAGGGACGGCAGAGCATTTCCAAAAGGGGCTGCATGGACAGAGCCGGAATTACCGGCCGATGCCGAGCCCCGCATGGCACTGAGGGTGGGCGTGTGGGTGCCAGGCAGTGTGTGGGCACCGAGCAGCGGTGGGAGCTGAGTGGTGTGCAGGCACCAAGCAGCAGTGGGAGCCAGGGGGTGGCGGGCACCAAGCTGCAGTGAGCGCTGGGCAGGCTCACCTGTCTGAAGGCACAGTTGTGAGGGGCAGCAGCGGGCACGGGGCAGGCTCACCTGTGTGAAGGCGCGGTTGTGCCGTGCCCAGAAGCGCTGGTCGCAGGCCTGTGCCTCCTGCCGCGCCTCCCGCAGCCGCCGCTCCAGCGCAGACTCCCTGGGGGACACGTAGAAGACGACAGGCCGCAGGTTGGAGAGCCGGTCCGGGGGGCCGATCCAGTCGCTGCGGGAGTGCTCCGGGGGGACGAAACCCAGGCCCTTGGGAAGAGGCAGAGCTCATCAGCTGGGGAGCTGCAGTGAGAACACCTGACTGGAATACATTCCCACACCCTAAAACCCGGGACAAGCCCGGAGCCCCTGCACGTGCTGAAAACCCCGTGGCGCAGCAACATCTAGACACACAGAGGAGGCGCCTTTGACTCCTTCCCAACAAATATAAATCCTGGCTCTTTTGTTTTAAAAGGAAATTTGTTTGCTTTTCCTGTTTTGCACCACTGATACTCCACTTTGTTGTGGTTTGAGCTGGAGCAGCACTAACCACAGAATCACAGAGCATCAGGGACTGGAAGGGACCTAGAAGATCATCCAGTCCAACCCCCCTGCCAGAGCAGGGTCACCTAGACCAAGACACCCAGGAACAGATCCAGGTGGGTCTGGAATGTCTCCAGAGCAGCAGACTCCACAACCTTCCAGGCTCTGGCACCCCCACTGAGAAGCACTGTGTATGGAGACACCAGCTCAGCTCTAACTGCACTTTCCAGAGCCACTGGCAGTCAGTCAGCCCCTGCTCCCAGCAGTGGGAAGCTCTGTGTCCGGGCTGGGGTGCAGAGCAGACGCTGCTGGACCCCATGCACCATGAGGGGGATCCCCTGCAGGGAGGAGACCCAGCATGGGGCAGCGAGGGAGCCCAGCCTGGGCCTCAGCATCTGCTCCACTGCATCGGGGTGACCTCAGCACCATCACAGTGGTTTTGTATCTATTCGATGTCATTATTATTCTTTTCATTAAAGCTGCTCTCGTCACCTTTCCTGCTTGGCAAGTCTCCCTCGTTCCCTTTCTCTCCTCTCTGGGGAGGTAGAGCATCTGTCACAGGTCTGCTGGGCTGCCCTGACCCTAAACCCTGGCACACTTGGCTAGAACACTGATGTCAGGAGCCAGCAAGCGTCCAACCTTACTAAGGGCCGCTCTCTCCGTGAATCCTCGTGAACTCACAGCACGCACCTTCGCGGGCCGGGTGTGGTTAGACCCGGCCCCAACAGCCCAGAACCTGCCGCTCCGTCCCCCCGGACCCAGCAACCCGGCCCCGCACCGCGGGAAGCCCCGGGGATTATTTACAAACACTGGGGGCGTTGGAAAATGTGTGACAAGGAGAGCGCGGGAAACGCGGCCTTTTATCGGGAGGCAGAAGCCCAGCGGCTCTGAGTAACGGCGGGAACAGACAGGGCAGCCCCCGGACGCCTCTCCCACGGCCGGCGGCTCCGGGAGGCCGGAGTTGCTTCCCCTCCCCTCCCGCCGGGGTTTACCGCGCTCTTCTGCAGCTCCCCGCGCTCAGCCGTGGGGCCACCGCCAGCCGAGGAGGAGAAGTGGAGGCGGCGGGGGAAGCGGGAGCAGCAGTCGGACCCCCACAGCCCCCGGACCACCGCCGCCATCGTCCGCCTCCTCTCGGCCGCCGCTTTACGGCGCTGTCGCAAAGCCGAGCCCGCCCAGGCGCGGCGCTGAGTGGCGGGCGGTGCTGAGGGAGGAGCCGCGTCCGCGCTCGCGCCGTTCCCGCCCCCTCGTGTTCCCGCCCCCTCGCCGTTCCCGCCCCCTCGCCGTTCCCGCCCCTCCCGTTCCCGCCCCCTCGTCGTTCCCGCCCCCTCGCCGCCGGGCCGCGGGGCGGGGCTGGCTGCCGGGGTTTGCTGCCGGGGTTCGCTGCTGCTGGGCCCGTGGCGCAGCGCCGGGCCGGCCAGCGGGTCCCTCGGTCGGGGCGGCCGCCGGGTAAGGCGGCCGAGACAGGGCGGGACGGACGTTTCTCGGGACGGGGGCTCGCCGCTGGGGCGGAGGGGGGCGGTGGGGACGCGTCTTTCCTCAGGTTCCTTCGGACGCCCTCGGGGTGTCGTGTCCCGCCCTCTCCCCGGTACCGGCGGCTTTGAGCGGGAGGTCGCTGCCGCGGAGGGGCCCGGGGGATGCCGCGGCGGGTGGCGGGTGCAGCCGGGCAGCTCCGGCCCTGGGGCCTGTGCGGCGGCCGGAGCCTTTCCGCGGGGCTCTGGCACCCCGGAGGCGCTCGGGTTTGTCCGCTGGTTCCCCCGGGCCGCGGGTGTGCGGTTTGATCCGCCGCCGTCAGAGTAGGCGGGGAAGGGAGGGCTGAAGGTTGTGGGTAAACGCCAGGAGCTGGTCGTGTGGTAACTAAAGCGTCACCCCTGCAGCCCGTGGGAGAAGGTGTTGAACAATAGGGCAATGGCTGTGAAACGCCAGCCAAGTGGTTGTTTTCTGTTGCTAATGACATTTAAAACAGCTGTAATGCAGAAGTGCTCCGGGTTATGGTGCGAGTTGTGACGTGTGCTTGCATAGCACTTTATTAATAGCCAGCTTTGCTCTCACTTTCCTTTCAGCTCATCTGAAGCTGGATGAAAGAAGAGCATGGATATGGGTAACCAACACCCATCCATCAAACGGTTGCAGGAAATACAGAAAGAGGTCAAAGAGATCGAGCAGCAAGTGGTTGTGTTCAGCGGGCTGTCGACCGATGGGGACTACAAGAAACTGGAAAGGAGCCTCACAAAGCAGCTGTTTGAGATCGATTCTGTGGACACGGAGGGGAAGGGGGACATCCAGCAAGCCAGAAAGAGGGCTGCCCAGGAAACAGAGAGGCTGCTGAAGGAGCTGGAACAGACGGCGAACCACCCGCGCAGGCTGGAAATAGAGGCCATATTCCAGGAGGCACAGGCCCTCGTGGAAAGGGAGATCACCCCTTTTTACCAGGGGGGCAGCTGCATCAGTGAGGAGTTCGAGGAGGGTATTCAGGACATCGTGCTGAGGCTTACCCAGGTGAAGACTGGAGGGAAGGTCTCCTTACGCAAAGCCAGGTACCGCACTCTGACCAAAGTCTGTGCTGTCCAGGAGATCATCGAGAGCTGTGCCAAGCAGCAGCTGTCCCTGCCCCTCTCCAACGAGGCACATCCTTCTGTCTCCAGAATTAACTCTGTCATGTGTGAAGTGAACAAAGCCCGGGGAACTCTGATTGCCCTGCTGATGGGAGTGAGCAGTGACGACACCTGCAGGCACCTGTCCTGTGTGCTCACCGGCCTCATCGCCGACCTGGATGCTCTGGATGTCTGCGGCCGCGCAGAAATCAGGAATTACAGGAAGGGAGTCGTGGAAGAGATCAATAAACTGCAGAAGTACCTGGATCTGGAGGAAGAAGCAGACTCCACCCACGCTTACGACTTGGCACAGAATCAGTCCATTCTGAAAATAGAGGAGATCCGCAAGAAAATGAAGGAGGTGAATTCTTTACTTCTGAAAACAGAGAATGCTTCTGACTTGTATTTGGGGTCTAAAGCAGAACTGCAGGGGTTAATTGCCCACCTAGATGAGGTGAGTCCTGGAAAAAACCCCTGCATTCGAGAAGCCAGGAGGAGAGCAGTAATAGAAATCCAAACCCTCATCACCTACATAGATTTGAAGGAAGCGCTGGAAAAGAGACAGATGCACCCTGAGCAGACTGCTGCTGAGCACCAGCCTCACAGGGCAGTGTGGACTGTTCTGGGGAACCTGTCCCAGATCCAGCAGGAGGTCATCTCCTTTGATGGAAACAGAACAGACAAGAACTACATGAGGCTGGAAGAACTCCTGACAAAGCAGCTGCTGGCCCTCGACGCCGTGGAGCCGCAGGGCGACGAGCGGTGCAAGGCTGCCCGCAAGCAGGCGGTGAAGCTGGCGCAGAACATCCTCTCCTACCTGGACATGAAAACTGACGAGTGGGAGTACTGAAGCAGCCACGGCCTGGCACGGGAGGAGGTTCCCCCTCTGCCCCTTGCTGCACAGCCTTGGCAGCTCATGATGGCAGCGCGTTCTGCGCTCACTGCGATGGGGAGCCTGCAGAAGCTGCTGGGTGGGCGGGATGTCTGCTCTGCCACGCAGCCACCCCCTTGCCATGGCAACTGCCAGAGCACCAGCAGCACTTCTGGGCACTCCTACAAGCAAAGAAGCGTGGTTCTCTGAAGGAATAGCTCCAGTCTTCATTATGTGGGGGGTTTCTCTTTTTTCTCTCTGTTTTTGTTTTAATAACCCTGTGCAATGTTCAGTGAATGCAGGTTTGTCAAAGATACAGAAGCCTCCTTATGGTGCAGAAATAGCAGGAAGGCTGGATGTGAAAATCACTATTGAAGCACAAGGGTCCATCCAGTAACTTCACAGCAGTCTGGGTATAATGCTCTCCATGTGCTGTAACAATGGAAAGTATTAAGGGCAAAAAGCCTGCTGGCTTTTGGGTTGTTCTTGATTTATTCCATCCATCACACCTTGGCCTTTAGTATTCTTGCTTAATGGAGATATAATGACAACTGCAAATTAGCATTTATAGAGGCAAGACCAATTATGCCCATTTTTTGTAATGCCTGAGCCCTTTGATTTGCAAAAGCAGGCCTTTTGATGGTAGAAACTTTCAAATTACTGCTTTAAGGTGCTGAGGCTTGGAGAGGAAAATCTGCACATAGGTGGTCAGTGGGTTTTGAGGATTTCACACTGCCATCTGCAAACCCCTGAAACTGCACTGACCTTTAGTGGCTGCTGAGCCCTCTTTTTGAACTGTTGTTAGATCTGGTTTTGATTTGTCTTTTCACATGCAGTGGACACAGAAACAGAATTCACCTGGAAGTGGAAGAACATTTTGGAATTATTTGTGTAGAATAGGTGGGTAGTAAAGGTTTCCCTAGTGGTGCACCTGGGTGTCCTGTGTTTCATACTGCTCAGGTGTGGCTTCGAGCAGCTCTTGGAAAAGACTAGTGGCAAATACCTCTCCTTGCAACTCATGGCTCAGTTGTTTCCTTTACTCTGTAAATATCCTTTCCTGTAGTATTGTCTGCACCTGCCTTTTTATTTGTGGCTGCTAGTGCCAATGACATTTCTACTACAGCATGTGTTTTGAGAGCATGGCATTACAATGAATGATCTAGAAAGGTATATTTAATTATGAATATTTTGCACTTAGTTCTTTCCTAGTTGAATTAATGAGCTTTTGTTCTATAGATGATGGTTTGTGTCACCTGAAGAAGTAAAAACTATTTCAGAAGTTAAAAATAAATATTTTTAGATCTATTTTTGACTGATTTGAGAAGACAATAGTGTCTGAGAGACAAGTGCCTTTATGACACCAGTAATTTGCACCACCACATGTAGATCCAGGTACTGTTTACTGGCAGCTGGGTACATCTCTGTCTTTGCAAACTGGATGTCTCATGTGTACATAATTCTGCTGTAATCTGTGTCAGTGTGGTGTGGTCAGAGATAATTGTTCTGTGGAGTCCTGAGGATGACCCCACACGGGGAAATGCAGGTTCTGGGGGAGCACAGAGGTGTGTAGATGGGGATCCTCTGTGCCTGTTGCCCCTAGCAGGAGAGAATGTGTCTGCTGCCCAGTGTGCTCTGAGGTGGTGATGAAAGGCCGTGTCACTTCAGAGCAGCAATATATTGCATTTGTGGTTGTGCAGGTTTGTGACTGTACAGGCTTCCCAAATGTACTCACCAAAACCAATCTGTTTCTTCAATTAATGCAGTGCCCAAGGCAATGACAGTGTTTGCTGGAGCATTTTCTCTGCTCCTTCAGAGATACAACCCTGTTGAGTTTCTCTCCTTATCACAAAAAAAAAAAATTTCCCTCGTTAAAATTCCAATCTATATATTACATGGCTAATAGATAATATTAATGATGTTGTACACATGAATTATTTTACTCATTTCAAGCTTTCTACTCATTTGAAATGCAACTTCTGATTTGCACTTGCATTTTTAGGAAATAGAAGAATTTGGTAGTTTAATGATAATTTTTCTCTAGAATTGCTGCCAGGTCTGCAGTGGTTACTTGTGGTTTGTTTAAATTTAGTGTCTGTTCTTTGGAGGTTATGTGTAGCTTTTAAAATGTTTGAGTGTGTTTTGAGCTCTGTTGTGTTTTAAATGTCTCTGTCTTCCAGCTTTTCTGAATGAGTTGTGCTCACATCTCTAAGACAAATGTGTGAGATCAGTGTAACTGTAGAGTTCAGTATCAGCAGGATGTTTTGTGGGTTCTGATTTTTTTCCTTTGTTCCATAATTTAATAAATGGACTGTTTAGATTTGGTGGTAAAATCATCCTCTGGAGTGGGATTCATTCCCAGGTTTTTCATGAATGAGATTAATAAACTAAATGTGTGTCACCAAAAAAACAGTGCACAGATTTCTCAAAATCTTGCTTTTATGCTGAAGAATGTAGTTGCTTTCTTTGCAATCCAAAGATTGAGGGACACATGTTTCTTGCCAATACAACAGGCTAAAATAATCAGCAAAATGTAAATGGACCAAGTTGCAGAAGCCTGCATTTTAATACTGAACTGTAATAAACATTTCTGTGTGTTGTGTAATCTGCTTTAGAACAAAGTAAGTGATTGGATATATGGGGAGAGGTGATTCTACATGGTGATTCCTGTTAATTGTATTTCTTTTTAAACTAGTTTTCTTTGGCTATTTCAGTGTTCTGGTTTTGTTGTTTGCCACTCGAAGTGGAGGAGATTTTTGTTAAGTATGATTCCTACTTTTTCAATTTACCTTTTTCAGTATATGTGCTCTTTACAGTGTATATGTCTTGATTTGTTGCTGTGTAGGATAAAGCATTTGTACATACAAATTCAGGATTAAATATTGCAATGTTATACTTTTATTAATAAAAATACATTACGGCCTTTCACTAGGTACTCATTTGAATGTTATGCCCTGCTGCCTTTCTCTATTTATTTTGAATGTGAGTTACCAGAATGTAAATTATTTTTGTCTCAGAATATAGACATCTCTCTTCCCCTCCCCTTCTTGAAAAGTTTGCTTTTTATTGCTGTATTTATGGAAATAAAGCTACTTGTGTGGAAACCACTCCTGCCTCCACTTGTTAAACCTGGTGCCTTTTAGTTTTCTGCATTCCACCTTGTGTTACAGCCCTCACATTTCAAGCATCAGATTTTGGTAACTGGAAAAACTCTATTTTGTTTCCATATAGGCTTGTCCTCTGGAGACCTCTCAGTGGGAAAGTGCAGTAGAACAGCCTTAGGAGTGAACTCAAGGACCACAGCACCAGGGCTGACGCTGGGTGCCAGCAGGAGACATTGAACTGCACCTAGGAAAACCATCCCTCCTCCAGGCACTGCAGGGACACATGGTGAGAGCTGCTGCTCTCAGTGAGTTCTATCTCTTCCCCTCTCTGAGAGGAATATTCCCTGAGACACTCAGGCTTTCTTTAGGTGAAGCAAAGAAACGACATGTAAAGCTTTTGCTGAGCCACGGTGGGGCATGAACAAGTTGTTGGCTGATTGTGTTTTTCTCCATGGACCAAATCTGCACAAAATGCATCATTTATTGCCGTGAGTGGGCACGTCCATGGGAGCTGGTCACTAACTGCAGCTGAGGCTGAGGTGTGCTGCTGTGAAAGACTTCACACAAAACACCCACTCAAACACGCGTAGGACGGGTGCAGGGGTTGTGCACTGCTCGTGGCTCTAAAACAAAGAGTCAGTCTGCAAACCCTTCCCACAGGACCTGAGCTGCAGCAGTTTGCCACTAGAAATGGAGAGTACCATCAGTCTCCTAACTGGGCCTTTCTCCTCAATCATTTTTTCCAGACAAACCCTTGCACCACAGGAGTTCCTTGTGAAACCGGCATTTCAGGCAGCTAATCAAAAGCATCTCGTGAGGGAAGAAACAACATGATGCAGGACAATGTCCTTAAAGTTCTGTCTTATTTAGCTCTCCACACAGACACCCAACACCAGATCTGTGAGCATCACCACGAAGAGATCTATAACCCGAGTCACAAACCCAGAGAAGCAGACAGACGAGAAAAGCTGGAGGAAAACAAAACTAAATGCTGCTGAGGTTGCCAGGCCAGTTGTTTGAGCAGCTTCCTTCAGTTTTACAACATGAGAAAATAAACAAAGCAAAGCTGCCCTTCTCCCTGCTGGAGCTATAGCCAGCCCACGCCCTGCAGCTCAGCCTTGTTTCCCAGCCTAAGTGCTCCTCCTGGGCACAGCCCAGCCTCTCAGGGCTGGGGTTAGCCTCCGTGTGCCCTGGGGCGAGGCGGTGCCACCCATCCCTAGGAATGCCATAATCACCCCTATTCCCTCTGAAATGTCTGGCCCTGCAACTCCTGGCACGCTCTTGGAACACCAGTGTGGCTTCAGAAGGCAGTGTGCAACAAGGAGACTGTGTCCTCTAATAAACTGGAAGGGGCAGCATAATAAATAACTGGTAGCAAGGCTAAGATATTTGTGTAATGGCTTCTGCTGAATTTCTATCTTTTTATTAAATATCCTCATAACATGGTTTTATTCAATCTGTAGTTTATTTCTGAATGCCTACTTTTTACCTTCCAGGTGCCTCATGAAGGAGGTTTGAAGTTCTGTGCTGTCTGTGGTTATTAATGAATGGCCTGACTTTCAGACACCCAGATTTTCCAGCTCTCCATCCCACAGTTCCCTCTGTGGAGCAAGGCTGTGTTTCTGGGAGCCCCTCCACAGACCCACACACCCTGTCCTTTCTCCTCACAGGAACCATGGGATCATCCTTACGGATAATCAACCTGCCTCTTCCTCCAGTGAAAGGCTGTTTCAATGCATCATTGCTGTGAGAGCTGAGTAACCTTCTAATTTCCAGCGTAAACATTCTTGAGAAGCTTTTCTGCACTAACATGTAGCCTACAATATATTTATAGGCCACAGCTGAATTGCCTCTCAGCTCCTATTTTGCTTGCCTAACAAGCAAATGCACCCAAACAGGCTGAGCTCCTTTGAAAATCCCTACTCTCTGAACACAAAACAAATCCTTAATGCTATTTTTCTCTTCATTTTCTTTTTTTTTTTTTTCAAGAGTTTTTCCAACTTTGGATGTATCTAAGGCTAAAATTTCCAAGCTGCAGTAGGAGAAGGTACAGGTACATTGTCTGATGTATTATTTCAAAGGAAGTCTAAAATATTAATATCACATCTGTAGTGGTGCAATTGTAAACAATGGAACTATGTATTTTTAGTAGCTTCGTGACTGGGAGAGGTTCAAACCAGACCAGGAGATGGAAGGACCTGCTTTAGTGGAAGGCATGAAAAGAGATGGGGTTTGCAGCCCAGCAAAATGAAAGCTAAGAAAAAAACATTATTAGTCTAAGTAGTGGAGTAATATCAAAGAAGAAAAAGCAATTACTGAAGCTAATGGATGGTGTGGGCAGAAATACAAATAATATCAATTAGCCAGGCTCAAAAGGAGAAAAAGAGAGAATTTATGAGGGAACTATGTGAGATGTTGCCTTGACTTGATTACCCTAAAGATACTTTCAAGCCCTTGAGTTCTTCATTCTCAGGTCCCCTGTGAAGGTCCTAGTAGGTACCATGTCTCTCTAATTTAATCATTAAGTAATCATTAGTAATAAATATTATTATTCACAGAAAACAGCTCTTTCCTCACCTCCTTTTAGCATTTGCTTTTCTAGATTGAGCACCCAAACAGCTTCAGTATCACAGGATAACATCACCTATTTACATTTCTGTTGCTGAGGTGGCTCTCCCATAAATCCTCCCTGTGACCCTATTTCTTGAAGTAGTTCCCAAAAATGGACACAGGACTACAGCTGGGGAGTCATTAGCAATTAGCAGCATGGCATAATTGCCTCTCATATTTTAGGTATTACAGTGCCATAAATACAGCCAAGAACACCCCACAGTTGTCTCATGGTGAGCTTGTGATCCTGCAGGAGCCTGGACCTGTCTGATCTCACCCACCAGCTGGAGGACTCACCACGGCCTCCTGCCTGCAGCTAGGGTGAGGGCACAGCCTGTGCCAGGCAGGACCTGCAGCCCACACCGTGCTCTGCACGCCAGGCACGGCTGGTGCCACCACCGTGACTCACAGACACAGCGTGGCAGCTGCCAGCCAGCTCCCCGGGAAGGGGAGCACTCATCCTGCAGATGCTGCCTGCAGGGGCACCGCTGCCCCGCCGTGTGCCTGGACATACCAGGTGGCTCCTGCCCAGCCAGGCATCCTGGTGTGCCACTAGCTTTGTGGGTGTTGGAAAAGGCCATTCATCTCCTCCTGGTCCATCTGAAAGGTCAGCGGGCAGAAAGGACTCAGATGGAAACTTCTCTTACCTGAACTATCAAGACTGGCAACTGGAGGGAAGGTCTCGAACAGGAGGAGGCTTGTTTCAGCTGTTCGTTTGAAACCTCTCATCCAAAGACAGTTCCCAGACATTTGCTGCAGAGAAAACACTGCTCAAAGAGCTGTATCAGCCACGGGAAAGGTCTCCATGCTAAGTAGAAACACAGGGAAATCCTGGTTCCTTTCATGTCGCTGAGCCTTCTCCTGATTCCCAACCCTGCCTTAGTTCTACATGCTCAGCTGCTGAAAAAAGGAGTGCCCTGTGCCTCGTGGCTGCTAGTCTTACCATGCAACAAAGGGCACCTTTCCTCTGAGGTTTTATAGGCTTCTGTAGCTCCTTGACAATGAAAACATTCCTTTCACGTAATCCGGATCAAGGTAGGCAGTGCATTGCATCACTTGCATTAGTGATTGCCAGTCTGTTTTGAGGTGAAGCTTTCTTGGTGTTTCTGATGTGTTCTGGCTTGGAAGGGAACCCGTTCAAAGCAAGAAAATAGCTGTGGGAGGCAATCACTGGAACTCATGGGGAAACCTTGCTTTGATAGCCAGCACTCGGGTTGCCAGTGACTGGGTTAGGAACTAGGTCTTTCTATGTATGGCTTCAACACTAGCACAGTGAGAAGTCAGACTGGTGATACTGGGAAGCAGGGTAGATGGCTGTGCATGACATGAGTACCTGTCCCAGTCTGACCCCATGAGCTGAACTGGAGTTCCCAGCATGACTTCAGTGTCCTCCTGGGTGTATCTGGATGGAGGCACAGTGCAGATAAGACGACAACAGCAGGTCAACCTTTCCCAGGAGTAAATCAGTTTGTGGATCACTGACTCTGTTTTTAATACTGTTTTTTAAATGTAAATGTGGAGCTATTAGCTTTGGTCTCTCCAAGGTCCTTCTGTGAGATACACACCCATCTCTACAAAACCTGCACCACAATCCCTACCTGTGATTGACAACCTTAGCTAAACTCAGCCTGTCCCTCAGCTAAGTCATCCTTTTGGGGAGAAGCTCCTTCTTCAGTGGGTCTGCACCTCCTGTGAGGCCACCAGCTCACCTGGAGAAACCAGGGAACACACGAGTACAAGACAGCTCCAGCTGTTTGTGTGACTGGTATGGATGGAACCTACCCCTCTGCTCATGACAAAGGGTCAAGCACTTCATCTCTTTGCAACAGGCACTGAATGCTTCCAGCCATTGCATAACTGCTGGGTGCAGTGTTGGGAAGATCTATTGTCTTCACAGACCATTGCTCTTTCCTTCAGGGCAGCAGATCCCTCTCTGCTTCAAGTTGCCTCATCTCTCCTCATCCTGTGAGTGGAAAAAGGACCTTTGCCCACACCTGGCAGTGGCTTGTTCCACAACTTGGTTTTCTTTCTGAATTGATGCTTATTGTGACTTTTCAATGTCACCAGGTTTGTTGAGCTTTGCAGACCAAAGCCCTGTGCTCCCTTAGTTGCAGTGTCACTACAGTTTGATGGAAGTCAGTTTCACTTGGGAAGGAAGAGGGAGGAACTCTAGCAGCTTTCTCTTTGTGTGCTGCTCTCTGCCATGCATGGCTGCTGCCTTGTAGAGTGTGAGAAACTCCAGTTCTCCTCTTCTCTGCTTACACATTCTGTCTGCCATGCTCCTGTGCCTGGGCACGAGACTTATACCTGGTCCCCTAAATCTCAGGAGGTTCTTGAAAGAAACAGGGCACCATCTAATCTGCTGTTTTCTATATATAACTGGAGTGCATGACACACTGCCCAAAATAAGCTGCGGTACTTAGTGGCTGCTGTATTGTCATGGGGTGCAGAGGAGGAGGAAATACAGCTCCTCAGCCTACGAGGGCTTTATTCCTACCTGACTGTCACTTTTCTGACTGAAAGCAGCAGGGCTTTGACTTCCTTGCTGGCTTCACCGTTTTACAAAGCAGCTGGCAGAACAGGTAAAATACACACAGTTTAATGGCATTTTGTCAGTGCAGGAGGTCAGAGGGTTGCTGCCTGTGGTTTGTGGGGCACAGGATTCAGCTCTTCAGTCTAGGAAACCCAGCTCTGTCTTTCATCTCACAACACATGGCTCTCCAAAGCTATGAGTGATGCAACCCAGCAAAATCTTCAGCCCCTTCTGACTTCAAGTGCCCTGTCCCACGCAGAGGGAGAGGCCAGCCCATCTCCTTGCAGTGCCAAGAAAGCAGGGGCAGATGTTTGCAGGGAGCTGACACATCTTCAGCCACTGGTGCTAAATTCCTGATGGGAGACTGTGAGGTGTCTGGTAAGCTGCTCAGACAGGGCACTGCAGCTGCTCTCAGTGAGACCCCAGTGAAGAAAAGACTCTGATTTTCTAAAAATTAAACTCTAAAATGGAAGCAGAGAATGTGCCTGCATTTTTCAGAAGGAGTAGATTTTCTTAAATACAACTGAACATCACAAATGCTGGGGGTGTGTTTTTGAAAGCCCTGCACAAACATAAATGGTAGGAGAAGTACTGTGAAGCTCAGTGAGCAAGGGGAAGTTTAGGTTAATAGAGTTCCTTTGAAAAAATATAATGAGACTAATGCTTAGCCAGCTCTTTTTTTGGTCTCTCAGTTGTTTCTTGCTGAAAAAATGCAAACTCTGTGACTTCAGCCAGGAAAGGAATTTGTATGTGCAAACCTGTGCACAGGAGACATGTGAAAGGCAAGCTGCTCACTGCATTACAACTCACTGTGACTGAGCTTTCACCTCAGGGCTGACATGACCTGAAGACCCAACCTAAGCTCTTACTGTCTGAGAACACGCCACCATCAACCATTTACCTTTCAGCAACAACAGAAAACAAACACAAGCACAGCCAGAACAGCAATGGACCTTAGGAGGTCTTGGTGAAAAATCTGATCCTGAGTTTCTGCTTGATGTGAACTTGGGAAGTCCAAAATGCTGACCTGGGGCTTTTCTTCTTCCCCTCCTGCTGCTGAAGCATGTGGAGAAGAGCAGCACTTCCAAGAATTGCACTCTCTTGTTTTGTTAGCAGGTTAAGCAAATGAAGGCAGCTCCAGGCCCTCTGTCCTGCGATAGGTGCTGGGCCACACCCAGGGCACCCTTCCAGCTCCGTGGTGCTCTATCTCCAGCAAACAGCTTCACAGCTGGAAAGTGGTGCCTGTCCCCTCCTTTCCATGCATTCCATTACTCTCTGCAAGCCCCCAGCTAACACATCAGCAGGTTAGTCTCACAGCCCTGCCTCCCTCCCAAGGCCAGCAGTGGTGGCAGCCAGTCCAGAGCTGAGAGCTGTCACTGCTCTCCTGCACCCCGGGTCTCCAGGCACTCTGGCAGGGAGGGCCCCTCCATGACCTCTCTTCTGAGGGGAAGCTGAGTGCAGGAAGGGGAAGCAGTGGGTGCAAGCTGATGTGGTGAGGCCCCGTGACCCTTCAGCCTGCAGGACGTGGAGGATGCTCTGGGAAAACAGGGCTTCCAGTGACCGGGGATGTCAGTCCTGGCTCTCCTGGGGATGAGCTGTCCATGCAGGTAGCTCCAGCAGGCAGCCTGTGCTGCTCTCTGCAGGGACAAGGAAGCTCAGGAGTGCCAGCTCTGCGTGCAGTAGAAGTTTGTCCCCGTGTCCTAGGTGGTTCCAGTACATTCCCTGAATCCTGCCATTGGCATTTTCTGCACTGTGCCTTATATAAGTGAGTTCATGCTTGTGTCCTTAAGGTGCATTCCTCTTTTTATCCACTATATTTTCTACACCAAGAGCTTTCTGTCTCTGAAGCCCCTAAGATAAAGATCTGCAGCAAATCCTTAGTGCTGCATGCAACGAGAATAATATCTCTTATGCTTTGGGGACAATTTAATGAAAATGCTCAAGAGTCTTGCAATAAGCAGCAAAATCAGTGGCAGACATGGCAAATGCTCTCCAGTAGTGTTTACTCGAAGTATTTATGCCTATGAGACTCACACTCCAGAAAGCCACAACCCCACTGTAACCCTGGGCCCTCAGCAGCTTGCCTTTGTCCCCTGAAAGGTTCCCATCTCCTCCCGTACTCCTCTGGCTAGCCTGGGGCTGGGTGAGAAGAGCTGCTCTGAGTTGCACAGGCTCTGAGAGTTATACAGGTGATTCTGTGATTTGCAGGCATTGGCCAGTTCCGGTGGCAAAGTGGAGCCCTTCTGCATGAAAAATGGGTATCAGACAGAATAAGGGCTTTTTTTTTTCATAGAAGTCAGTTGGAATTCTGGAAGGAGATCTGGACATGCTGTCCCCAGAAAGAAAACTATGTCTGCTGCTACATCATCAGGTGAGCATCTGTACCATAAGGTTTCTCTCATGGGTTAAAAAACCGAGGGGATGATGGCTGGCCGGTCACAGTCTGGAGGCAGCTGAGAAGCAAGCAGAGCTCAGCCATCAGGTGGCACTCTGAGCATGCAGTCCAGCGGAGATGACTGCAAATGTTCCCGGGCTGGAGGAAATTCCTTCGATTCAATAATATGACATCAACTTCGTAAGCAGTGATTCATTACAGGTTACCACCCTTTCTTTATTTCTGCTAAATTAATCATCCAGCTATATTTATTGCATTGTTCTAAAATACGTGAGTCCTGCAACTCCATATTTTCATGTTCCTTTATCTAAGTATTTATTATGTGGCTTAATATTTTTGCAAAGCAGAGTAATTCCACTATTTTCTCTCTGTAGTAAACACGCGTATCTTGGCATCTGTTCGGAATTTGCTCCTGTCTTTGTTTTAATCCCCCACCATCAAGCTGATCTCACATAGGAACCTGAATTCATGGTCTCCAGCTTTCTCACATTTATCCTTTCTTTGCCTTTCCAGCCATTTAATGTTTTTTGCAGACTCTGCTATTGTGCTGCATGAGGTTTCGCTTGGGCAGAATTTCACTAGAGCGCTTTTTTTTTTTTTTAGAATTATACATCTAAATAAAACCATAATATTTAAAATGACTTCCCAGTTGGGTCCTTGATTTGTTTTTCATTTTATTTTTCAGCAGCGTGTCTCCTGCTTTGCCACACAGGCAGCATTTTATTGTCAGCGTGTCGGTTCTGCCTTGCTGCTTCTCTAAGAAAAACTGTATTGATGGTGATTGAAGGGAATCAAAGGACTCATGGTTGGCACTGCAGACTGTAAAATCACTGTTGTGCTGCTTGAGGCAGGAATTCTGTGACTGGCATCAATGGGAGAGAGGACTGGCTCTGTGGTCAAAGGCAAACCTCCTCTCCCCCAGGAGAGAGCAGGGCTGAACGATTTTTCACTAAAATCTTCCCTCCTGCCCAGTGTATTTGAAAAACCTTTTTTTTTTTTTTAAACCTTTCTAACCATCCCGCCCTGAAAACAATTGAAGTTCTCACTCCTGTGTCATCATCTGACCCTGACAGTCAGTGTAGTCCTTGCCATTCACTGCTCCTTCCCCAGAGCCCTGAACAAAGCCCTGCTTGTTGGGGAGAAGCATGAGCTCATCCATTGTAAGCACCCGGCCTCTTTAGCTGCTGCTCCACAGGAGAGTTTGTGCAATTTCTGAATGCCTTCAGACCAGCCAGTGCTGCACAAACCCGCTGAGTCTTCGGGGAGCAAAACTGACTGGATTAAGCCCTGGTATCTGCTGTAGGAACAGGTTTTCTGAATTCAAGGGAACCCTGGTTATGCAGATAACACAGCTGTAGTCAAGCTCCAAAGAGAAGCCCTCTTAGGGGCTCGGGGAAGCAAGTGAGGTCTTCAGGGCAACCCAAATAATCCTCTGATCCTCTGACATTCAGGGCTTCAGGGAAAAAAAAAAGGTGAGAAAATGAGAAATGCAAATGAGTGATTTTGAAGTGTGAGGGAAAGGACCCGTTGAAGCTGAAGCTTGCCAAGAATAGCAGTGAAACAGCTGCATTTTATGCAATGAGTTATAATCACACGTACATTGCATTTTTTGAAAGTGAATTCACTTCAGCTTGCAGTCTACAGCTTGAGGTACCCAAATGTCTGTAGTGTCTCCCAGCTGTGGCCCCAAGGCACAGAACTGATGGAATGGTGCACGCTGCCAGGCCCCTGGAAACAAGCACTGGTGCAGTCTGTGCAGGAGCTGCCCAAGAGCACTTGGAAGAGCAAAGAAGGGCACTGCTCTGCACTCGGACTACCAAGAACAGAATCACCAGCCAGGAGGAGTTCTGCACTGCACACCTGGACATAATGAAGCTGCCTTTGCCTCCAAACTGCATCTCATTACCTTGTACAGAACAGATTAATTTCTGCTTTTTTAATATTACATAATCTAGTTAAGTTACATAATCAAGTTAAGAAATAGTTCAGCGTTGAAGTTGAGGAAATCTTCACAGGTCTGCTGCTGATTTGCTGCAGGACCCCAGGGGACTTGCTTTGCTTCTTCTTACATCATTTTTTCCTAAGCATTAAAAATGAATGTGGTGTTTCTAGTCTGCTAGTGGCAGAGGAAGGGCTGCTACAGCCTGTGTGGGGTTTCTTACACCTGCCTTGTCTCTAGTAGTGGAGAGAAGGAAAAAGTGGGCAGAACATTTTTTTTTCCCTTCCTTTAAACCTTCCCTATAACTGAGATGAGCCTTCTGAAAAAAAAAATGTCACCTATGCCAAGGTCTTTGCACTTTCCTGATTTCAGTTTCATAACATGAGCCTGACTTAGAATCCTCAAATTAGGAGCTCAGACTCTCCTCTTAATGCTGTGAGAGCAGTAATCTCTTTACATAACATGGAGAAATGGCATCGTTCTGCCAGGCAGCCCGGACTCGGGGGAGCAAAGCATTCAGACCCTTATCCATTGTTTTCCTCTCCTCACTCACCCTAAACAATATTTTTTTTTCTATGGTTTTGTCTGATTTTTAAATATAATGTAATTCTGGTTTAATTCTTTTCTCTCAGCCACACAGCTGCCTTTCATAATAGTGCAGGTTTTATTCAACTACTGCAGTAATCATCCCTGCATTGAGAGACAGCAGCACTAGAATTGCAGACGGGATGGAAAACAGGGATATAGCAAAAGGGGTGGCAGGTGACACTTCACTCGTGGCCTATCAAGACTGTGATACTGTGGAAATTCCTGGCTTCAGCAGAAGGATACTCAGGTTTCTTTGCTCAGAAAGCATTTACTGCTGCAGAAAAGGGAAAGTCTTCCCTGTGGCGTGCCAGACTGGTGAGCAGTTGGAACTATCCCCAACAGGATGCACATGTACGTATTTGACTGTCAGTTCTTAATGCTAAGTTCTGTATTATATTACTAACGTTCAGAGAAGAGCACCAAAGTTATTAAACCTTGCAGTGCCCAGGAAAGTCAATAACTGCTTGTGCTATTGCCAGAGCACAGGTGGCACAGAGGAACAGAAGCACGGAGGGATTTATGTGAAATGCAGGGCTGGCAGAGCCCTGAGATATCCTCTCTCACAGTCTCATGTTTTAATCTCTAGTCTTTATTTCCATTGAGGTAAAACACGTCTCACTACTCCACAATATTGAAGTTCGGGTTGTGTTTTTTTTCAGGTAAACCCTGAATTACTGGTACTCCCTGGAACTTCCACTGACAAAAAAGCAGCGTGTCATCCTTCATGAATATTGTAGCTGATGTCACGGCTCTGGATACGGTGAACACCGCAGGGGAGAGCAGAGAAAAGCGTCGCGGTGCGTTCTGCGTTGCTCAGGACCATGCCTGTGGCGGGCCAGGCGGCCGGTCCCCCGCGGAGCATCCTCCGCCACGGGGGCAGCCCCGGGCACCCAGCTCCGCCGTGCCCGCCCCGACACCCTGCCTCTCACCGGCACCAGCACACATCTTCACGGGGATCTGCTGGTGAGAACACTCCTGCGCCCGCGAGCTCGGGTTTCCTGGGAAGAAAGCCTATTAATCCTCCTTTCTGCGGGCGTTGCCATGGCAACCTCAGCGCCAGTGGCCCAGATTCCCCGCAGCCCCTCTCTCAGCTGACAGCACTGATGGTAATGCTCCCTGAACCAAATCTTTGCATGCGGACACCGCTTGGAACAACAACAAAAAAAGCAATGAAAAAAAGAAAGGAAAAAAAGCAGCAACTTTTTAATCAGGGCTGGCTGCTCTGTTCCCTTCTGCCCAGAGGCGAGCAGGGAAGGCTTTCAGCCCCCAGCCCCTGCAGTGCAGGGGGTAACGAGCAGTTGTCGTGTCACTGCGGGCTGTCAGGCACTGAGGAAACGGAGCCTCTGCAGGTTCTGCTGTGCTTACAGGGGCTGGCAGCTCAGCATCGAGACACAAACGAAGCTACCACAGCAGAGAGGACAGGCCTGGGGCTGGGCACCAGTGCTCTGTAGCAAGGGAAGGCTGCTCTGCTAACTTCCGGCATCCCAAATTGGCCAGTAAGTGAATGGTGTAGCAGGGTGACACTTGGTAGGGCACAGTGCCATGGTGGGGACTGGCTTGTGGTGAAAGCTGGTGACATGGGGGTGGAGAGCAAAGCCACCTGAGGATGCAGCTCAGAGCCAGCTCCCTGCCATCTGACCATGGGTGAGACAACATCTAGGCAGGAGTTGGAAACAGCTCAGGCTGGAGAAGAAACCAAAATCACCCCTGTCTGACAAATATGACCCAACCTTCGTGGCAAGCCCCTGCCCAGGGCTGCTGTTGGGGCACAGGGCTGCCACAGCCACCAGGCACCCCTTTCTCTTGCCACTGTCCCCGTCATCTCCCCCGTCCTCCTGCCCGTCTGTGGAGGGGCTCCATGTCTCACTGCCCACATGCAGGGTGAGGGTAGCCCCTGGAGGTGGGACACCAAGTCAAATGCCTGATGCACTCAGCTTCAGCATCCCAGGGTGCTGCACCCACAGCTGAGGACAGCCCCTGGGTTGCAAACCTCACCGTATGTGCCTTCCACATGGGGCAATAAATCAAACCTGCACATGCACAGTCATGCCTGCTCACTGCCAGACTTCACCCCTCCCTCACAACTGCTCCTCGCATCCACTGGCAGCGTTCCCCAGCTGATCCCTGTTTGCTGTAAGCAGCTGGCCTTCAGCAAACACATTCTGAGTAGTGCTTAGCACTCCTCTGGAGTCTCTGCAAACATCAGAAACAGAGGGAGCTGCTGAGTTACTGAATCCAGCCCTGGGCTACCTCAGGTAACCACCTCATGTATGCTAACTGATCCTCCTGGTGTAGTCCCCAGATAGAGGGATGAGCTGCCTGGGTCTGTATGGGAAAGGGAGGGCTGAACTCAAATGTGTGGTGGGCAGCAGAGAGTCTTACAGCAGAGGTGATGCAGCAGAATCCCCCAAGCCACAAACATATTTATATTCCTACACCATCCACTTGCAGTGAAAACCCCCCACTAATGTGATGGAGAGGAAGGAACTCGTGTTTGCACTGCTCGGCACTCTTTTCCACTAGTGCTTTAATGGTCTGTGTGAGCTGTTTCCCCCAGCAATCCTCCCTGCAAGCTCCTTCTGTGCTGGGAGGTTGAGAGAGAAACCAAACACCTCCTTGCTGGTGTCCCCTGCCCAGGCTGTTTGCCATGGGCCAGAGGGACCAGGCATCCTCCCCACAGCCCTGCTGCTGGGACAGCAACAGCAGCAACAGCAGTGGAAGGGAGAGAAGGACAGGACAGGACAGGACCACTGGGGGGGATTTTCATATTCCCAGAGAAGATGCTTCTAAGCTTTTCATTAAATTGCACTCATACATCTGACACTAGTTCTGTCCATCACAGCAAGGGCACGGTCTGTATCTTACTATTTCTTAGCCAAAAACAGAAGCCCCGCTGGGGTTTAACTGTATAAATACAACCCTCCTCCCATCCAGAAAGGTAACAGCCTGTACAAAAACAATGTATACAGGACGATTTGCCAGTGCAGAGTCCCAGTTTGACCACTGGAGCACTCTCTGCATGGGCACAGAGCAGGAGAGGCTGTGCACAGCCAGAGCCCCGGGCAGCCAGTCAGAGAGCTGCTCCACTGCTCTCACCCAGCAGCTCTCAAACACACAACAGCACAAGTATTTGTGTGTGAAACATAAAATAAATCATGCATTTTTCTGTGCTTGTTTTACTCTGAGATGCTGCAGTGTTGGTAAACACTGCGTGGATTTGCCATGCTGCAGCACAAATTGGCATTCACTGCTTTACAGACCATCTTCAAGCTTGAACCAACTCTTGTTTCCTGAGGTCTTTGAGGACCGTGCACACTCCAGAAAGGTTTTGTGTGAGTGTGTGAGCCTGCCTGTGTTTTTTGCACTGGATGTGCCACAGCTAAGGGAATCATAGAATGATAGAATGTTTAGGGCTGGAAGGGACCTCCAAAGGGCATCTAGTGCAGCCCCCTGCAGTGAGCAGGGACACCCTCAACTAGACAAATAAACTCCCAGAACTCCCAGGGAGTCAGCTCCATGGATATGTGGAAAAACTGGCCACTGCACATTCTGTTTGCACACAGGAGAGGAGGCAATGGGCTCTTGTCCTTGGGCAACACTCTCTCAGGGCCTGGTGCCTCAGAGCTCGGAGCAGGCATGCCTCAGAGTGGAAGGAATTGCTTTCCCCAGACCTCTCCAAGGCTTGTTTGTCTGACATCCTGCTGGAGAAGGCACTGAGCTCATCCTCTGCAGGGAATACTCCTGGCAACTTGCAGGCACATGCCACATCTCCTCTGCCAGGCCCTCACCCTCTCAGCACAGCAGTAAGGGAACCATGTGTCTTAGCAGGACAAGGTCTCCCAGAAACACTGAGCATCTTTCTGTAGGTCCAGGCACCCCAGCTGGAGAACCCAGCACTAGTGCAAAGAAGTCAGTCAGCTGCTGGACTGGCACTGAAAGCTGCAGTGAGACAGAGCCTCACAAATACACTGCTGGCTGCAGCTGCCAGGGCCTCTCTGTTCTAGAGGTTCACATTTGTACTTCTTTTTACTGTGGAACAAAGCTAAGATGCTGGGAGCCTGAGTCATATGGGTGTGTTATGCCACAGACACTTCTTATGTGACTGAGCCTTTTGGTAAGAAACTGGCTCCATCCAACTGCTTCCTTGACCCAACTCAGCTGTACCTGGTGAGGGGCTTGCCAGAGAATCCTGGTGCTGTGCTAATCCTCCGTGTTAAAGGCAGAGCTGGGTGTACAGCTCCTTCCTAGCTCTCATCTCCCTGATTTGTGGCACAAAGAAGCCATGAGACTATTCAGTTTACATATTTAAAAGGTGCCACATACTTGAAGTCTAGTGCTCAGGTGGGCCCTGGCTTTGCCTATAGGCTGAAGGTTTCACCCAACTGCCTCACATGGACATTTCTTTTGCTGCCTACTCTGTCCCTACATATTTGTTGTTTTTCTTTCAAGCTGGCAAAGCCTGATCCCACTCTCTGCTTGGGTATGGGTTGGCTGTTTTTTGTCATGAATACTAGAAAGCAAGCAGGAGGTCTGTCTATGGCTTCTTGTTGGCCTTGAACCAAATACTTCACATTTTATGTCCCAGTTCTTTCTATTAACACTGACTAGTGAAGCCTTCCTTAGTACTCCCAGCTGTACTGGATGGTGCATCTGTGAGTGGTTATAAAAAAGTGATTGAAGATGAGAGATAAATATATATATTCCCTTCTTGAAACTTTCATCATTTTGTCAGAGACATCTCTGTATGTAGCTCTGATGTCCTGCATCCAGGGCAGTACCTCATCCAAGCACACTGTCCTGTGGGAGCATGCTCCAGCAAAATCCCTACATGAGCCACATCACCCTGCCAAACCCCCTGCCTGCTGCCAAGAGGTCCAGCTGTGTGAGGAGAAAGCAGAAACTGTCACATGAGCACCTTCTGATGGTGCAGTCCTGCCTGCCACACGCTCCCCAGAGCCTCTGCAGGGAACCTTCAGCAGGCTGTGCCTGACGCAGCGAGGCTTTGCCGTAGGAGATGTGTGGTAACAAAATCCCTCTGGGTCGACTTCATCTGCAGCAGGAAAGCAGACAGATGGCACCTGAGTGAAGCATTTCCATAATGAAGCAGAGAAGGCAGAGTACCTCTAAGCATGGCAGGAGTTCCCTGGTATTAATACCAGTTTGAAATAACAAGCTTTTTTTATCGTCTTTTGTCGCTCACTGCTCTTCTCAGAAGCCCCTTCATTCAGGTTTGCTGCTTCCTCTGACACACTCGAGCTCTCTTACAATCCCATTCACAGACTTTGGTTGATTTCAGCCCTTTAAGGACTCATTCACTGAGTTGCTGCAACTCCAGTAGGGATGTTAATGGTGCAGACGTGTAGTTGTCACATATATCAGAGATGCATCTTGTAAATGTTGAGTTTAGCCTCTGTTAAACTCAGAATACTCTTTTCTTCCCAGGGAGATGAACTCAAACAAACAAGGCACACATGAGTTGCAGGACAGAGAGCTGGAAGGCAACAGGAGTGGGAGGGACACGCAAGTGGTTTTCATGGAAATAACTTTCAAATGGCTCATTTTCTTCCATCTGAAGTCCAAAGACCAACGCACAGCAGGAAATGTCTTTACTCCAACAATACTCTGGTCACTCACTGCTTTAAGTCCTCAACGTGTCACATCCTTCTACTGGGGTGTCCTGCTCCCCAGGTTTCAGTGGCAAACCACATCTTCAGGGCAGGACATTTGGCCTCTCATGCTTTTAGCAACAAGGGGGATAATGCCCACCTTTGTAAATCACACTGCTACCTATGGCTGGAGCTGGCCTGTGTTAACCTTCAACCCAGAGTAATCCAGACCACTGCAAAGCCTGATGCTGGCTTGGCAAGGGGCCTTGTTTTGTGGCTTTGTGTGTTTTTATGCTGCAGCTTCTTTGGAGATCCATGAAACTTTTACAGAGCACAGGGTTGACAGAGAAGACTGGTTTGTTCATTGTGCTCTCAGCTGAAGAATGTTGGCAGTAGGAGACCGATGTGAAAATTACAAGTCATAAAATAATATATTTTTTTATATATATATATATATTTGTTTGTCTTCTCCATTTAGAATCTCGAACTACAGCCAGAGCCACATTTTCATTTTTTTATTGGCATAAAGGTTGCAGTTAAAAAGCAAAAAAGAGGGATGAAACCATTTTCAGGAGGTGAGACCTGCAGAAAAAAACAACTACTGTGAGTGCTGATGAAACCAAAGAAGGTGGCAATGCTGCATTAAAAGAAGTTTTGGAATTTAATTTCATTTTAAATCCTGTTTTGTTCCTTGTCTGCTGCCTGTAGCTGATTTTGAGTCCAAGACAACTCTGCTGTTGCTAAGCCTTCCAGGAGAGAAATTCATGTTTCTAAGAGGCATAACAGTCGACACAGCAGGACCTCATCTGAAAACTAATCTGATGTGAAGGCTGGGTCTGGAGGACACCCCGGTGCTCATTGCCATGCCCCTGGCTGCTGGGTCAGAGCGAATTCGGCGGAGTTCAGTGTGGAGGATAAGGGCTGCAATTGTGCTGGTGTGGTGGGTGGTGAGAGACAGCCTGTTCTATGGCCATGGGGGAGGGATGGGAGGCGGAGGGGGCTGGGGGAGGAGAGCTTCATTTGCCACTGCTCCCAGGGCTCTTAATTGCAGCAGTGTACACCATGATAAGAGGCTGAACTGCCTTTCATCGGCCGGCAAACACAGCATGTGAAAGAATTCAGTATGTCATTGTCTGCAGAGCTCGCTGCACTGAGCCAATCCTGGTGCTGCCCCCAGAGCCAGGGGCTGAGGCATTGTCCTGGCTGCCGGAGAGGTGCAAGGATCAGGTGCTGAAAATGAGTTCACGTTGGCCACGTTGCACGCTTCGTCTCTCCTCCTTTTGGGCCACAGCCTCCGTGACAAAGCGTTTCCCAGCTGCAGATACGGGGCTGGGACAGAGCTGGACTGGACTGCGAGGGGTGCACGTGTGTGACAGGAGAGGGCTGCTGCAGAGGGGCTGTTCCAAGGGGTGGCACATGTGTGTGACAGGAAAGGGCTGCTGCAGAGGGGCTGTTCCAAGGGCCTCTCCTCAAAGGACAAGGGACAATAGGTTTAAACAGAGTAGAATAGATTTAGACTGGATATCAGGAAGAAGTTCTTTCCCTTGAGTGTAGCAGAACAGTGGAACAGGCTCCCCAGGGAGGTGGTTGGGGCATCATCTCTGGAGATATTCAAGGTGTGGTTGGCCAAGGCTCTGAGCAGCCTGGTCTAGTTGAGGGTGTCCCTGCTCACTGCAGGGAGCTGCACTAGATGCCCTTTGGAGCTCCCTTCCAGCCCTAAACATTCTATGATTCTATGAGTGGGGACAACATCTTTGGATTTTACAGTTCCCAGGCACAATTCTTGAACACCAGGTATTTGCAGGCAACCTGTAGTTTGCTTATTTATTTATCTGGCTCTTTCTGTGACTTCCAAGGAACGGTTTCTTTGTCTTTATGCTAATGAGGCCCCGCTGAATAAAGAGGCTTTTTTTCCCCCCTCCCATCATGCAAGAGGTCATCTTTATTCAAGAGGCATGAATGATGTGCGCGGGGTACTAATCACGCACAGAGCCGTCCGGAGCCAGCCGAGCGTACAGCTGTCCTTTTGTGTGCAGGGATGGAGAGGGGACCTCAGCAGTGCTCCTGCCCCGGGGACAATAGCAGCGGCTCGGGAGACGCCTGAGATTTGGCAAGGCCCCTCTTCCCTGGCGCAGAAAGGGCCTTTATGAACCATAAATCACGTCAGCTGCTGCCACGGCCCTTTCTCAGCTTATAAAAGATCCCCCTTTGCAGCTTAAGTGACACGATGGAAAGGGATGGCTCTGAAATACCCCCAAGACTGGAGCGATGGAACAGAATGGGGACAAATGACACTTCTGACTGCTTAATAATAGCCCTCTTCTGTCACTGTTACAATGATGTTTGTAGCTGGGTTAATTTTTTTAATCTGGCTGGTGATTCATAGTGCTTTATTGATTTTGTGTTGGATTAAAATGTCAGGAGGTCACAACAGCAAATTTTATACCTGTGAATGATGAAGAAAACATAGATCTGTACAAGCCCTAGGATAAATATGTTGCCAGAGCTGGTATCATGGGAAAAGTGCATTGCTTTGGGTGTTGAGAGAGTAACTAAGTGTAGAGCACCTCTGCAAGCAGCACAGTACCTCTGTTAAGGGAATAATTATTAGACTTTCCCGTTCAGTGATGTAAGACCTGACTGCAGCAGTCCCCTGAGGTGGGCAGCAACTGCTCCTTCTTCTTCCCCTTTCAAATAAAAGGTGATCTGGGTTTAAGGAACAAAACTGCTCATGGAAATGCTGTTGTTTGGCAAATCCTGCACGTTGGCAGGCAGGGGTGTTTCTGTGCAGGGGGCCTGTGGTGTCCCAGGCAGTGGAGCCCTGGCAGCACAGGAGCCTCAGGCAAGAGAAGGACATGTCAGGTGTCCGATGTCCCTGTGGCATTTCAGAAAACGGGATGCTGTCTGTGTCTGGGGCTAACTAGGGAGCCATGTGAAGATGTTATCAGCAGGACTCCCTTCAGGCTATAGCTGCCTGGGGTCATCTTCTGCTTCTTGTACAGAAAGGCACCACCTATGCACTATGTTTGTTAGCACTTGTGTCCACCTGTTGTCTAAAATAGCGCTTTAATAGCAGCAGTAGTTGATTCAGACCATGCCTGGCTCGTTCCTCCTTAACCCCTGCAGAGTTTATGTTTGTTTCCCTTGAACTGATGTACCTGCTGTCCATCTGTCTTGCTTGCCGGCGGCAGGTGTCACAAGAAGGGATTTCTCTCCCACGGACACCTCTGCTCACTACTGTGCTCTCTGTCTCCTGCAGGCAGGCACGTCAGGACTGTGTAGAGATGAGTTCAGCCCAACGTTTGCACTGCACGTCAGATCTGTAGGTGGCATTGATCCCCAATCCAGCACTGGTGCAGTGCTCCCTGACATCTCGGACCACTTGCAGCCTGGGAAGCGAGTTAGTGGCTGTCAGAGGTGGGTCCACTCTCACTGGGCAACAAACACTCGTTTCTGTGACTTACAGAGCTCTTGTCTCATGCTTCCAACATACCCTGCAGCTTTTGACAGGGATCTCCAGCAATCTCCCAGGATTGATAAATAACAGCCCACTTCTCTGCATCACGGCACAGCTCCTGTCTGCAGAGCAAGCCCCTGCTCCACAACACCCCTGATCTGCCGTGTCAGATGAACTCTGTCAGCTGCCCCGAGCTCTCCACGCAGCACTGCCGGGCTCAGCTCCCACTCTGATCAGCTCTTCTGCTTCACTGTCTGTTTGCAGAAAGTTGTCAGCTCTCTGCGTTTTCCAGGTGATTTATGTTGTGTTACCACATTCTACTAGAAGTGTTTTTGAAGCAATTTTGGGGCATGCTTGATTTTTCCCTTTAAGGTTTTATCTAATTGGAAATTGGACCTAAAGACATTAGGAGGGCTTTAGGTTTCACGTGGTTCTGCCACATTCTGGCACAAGTTCTCCAAGTCAGGAAGAGTTGCTAGCTTGCACTAGAAATAACTGTGGCCCTGCATCTGCAACCATTTGTTTCCACTAGAAAAGAAAGCAGTGTTGTCTGTGCATCACTGGGACAGGTATGGAGAGGATATAATATCAAGTGGCTTGGTTTGCATTACCCAGAGGCTAAAGACCTTTCCATTTGATCCTGGCCTTGTGCAGAGCTTGGTGACACTGCACCCACATGAAAGTTATTCAGAAAGACACATTTATCCTGATGTTAGTAATGGGCTGGAAAAAGGGCTAATGGAGGGTTAGTCATACAGAACCAGCCATCACACTGCTGTCTTCTGGAATAAAATGGACAATAGCATAGGGAAATAATTCTGTGTACTCTCTTTACAGTGAGAAGTTTTAAAGCCGTTTTCAATGTCTGGGTTTTTTTCCAACTGCTAGGATGCACTGACACAAGTTTCAAATGTATTTCAGTTGCTCATTAAACAGAAGAAGGACAACAAATGTCAAAGTGACAATATGCAGAGGCTGGGGCGATGATTCCGCTGCACTGTTCACTATTTACCATTGTAACTTGCTTTATAAGTTGCAGATGTAACTTCTATCAGAGTAGGATCATTTTGGACTGTTTTTTCTCCATGTCTTAGTTGTCTCCATCAGCTGAAAAGCTTTGCTAGGGCTGAACACATCACTTGTGGTTAGTCATACAGATGAGAAGGCAGATTCTTGCAGTTTCTGTGTGCTAAATTCAGCCCCAGTGTGGCCACTCGCTCCACCCACCCCATGGTCTTCTGCATTCAGTGCTCACCCTGGAAACGTTTGAGCTGCTGGAAGGACAGAGGGCTGCAGATCTTCACTGGGGGTGAAGATGTCTACGTGTGTCAAATGCTGTTCCTTTGCACCCGTGCAGGACCACTGAACTCCTTCCACATGAGTCACAGCCTGAGGAGCTGGCCGTAGCACTGACACTGCCAGGGTGGTTTGGCTCTGTGCTTCCCAAGCAAGTTCTTGGGAGTTTAGGACTATGTCTAATTTCCAAATGTATCCACAGCTTTTTGCACGTGAAAGTATGAGATGTGCCCTCAGACACTGCTTGAGCTAGTAGAGCACAGGTGCTCCTAGCAAGGATGTGCTTTGTGGGTGGACTAGGTTCACTCTCTGCTTTTTGGGAAGGATTGCTGATGGCTATATGTACAGCACTGAAATAGCAAAGCATCCACATTTCTGGGATATAGCTATCCAGTTGTTGATTAATAAAAGCTTAATATTGCAAGAAAGTGATCCCAGAAAAATAAATACTAGTCCTGGGTATGTCCCTGCTGGAAAGGTGTGTATCCGTGGGTGTGTGAGTTCTGACAGTGCCCTAGAAGGTGCTGGGGAGCAGTAAAGGATTCACTGCCTTTTTTTTTCCCCCCAGCTTTTATTGTATCACAGGATGTAGGTTCAGATCTCTGAAATTTGTGCCCCCAGTCCCTCATACCAGTGAAAATGAGATCTGATACTGGTCTGCTACCAGAGAAGATCCCCACATCTAGATAAAGGATATAAACTTGACTACCCAAAGCTGTACTTTGATCCAAAGTGATGTGAAATTCCTGCAGTATATTCTTCTGCTGTCTCCTGAAATGCTCCTGATAACTGGGTCCCTTCTATACCCATGCAGAGCTCTAGACCCAGCAAAGCTGAGTTCCTGGACTGAATCTACCCCTCCTTGCAGGGAAATGTGCTCCTATTGGTTTTTTTCACACAGAACTGATATGAAGTCTATTAATCCTGTCAAACTTCTTAAAGCCTTTTCCCAGCACAAGTAGTACACGCGTGATTGGCACTTCTGCAAGAAAAGGGATCTGGGTGTGAAATCCTCGTCACTTTAGCGACATCCTTCACACGTAGGAGCTGCCAGATGGCTGCTCTTTGCTGGGGGAGCAGGGGAAGCAGCACGCGACGTGCTGGCGACCACGGGCTTGCTGGTGCACGGGCCAAAGGAGCAAATCCCCCCTTCTCCCTGTTTAACACACCCTATCAGCAAATTACTCCTGCCTTGCATGTCAATCCTGCCTCTGGGCTACCAGCAACAGTGAGTTTGTCAGTTGTCAGTGAGGTCTGGAGGGAGGGCTGCCACGCTGCCCCGACAGTGCAGATGGGATCAGTGGACCAAGGAGGTTGGTGCCTGGGTTAGGGGCAGAGCAACTGGAAGGGGTGGGCAAGGGCCAGAGATTCAGCAGAGAGGGGTAGGAGGGTGCCCCACTTATTAGACAGCTGCAAAAATTGCAAGGAGCTGTTTTCCCTCCTGTCAGAGCCCAGGGAGCTTGTTGTGCCTCCTGGAATGCTGGGGCACATGAACTCAGAGCAGTGCTGGCACTGCAAAGGTTGATTTCCAGGGGCAGTTGAAGAAGCAGGCAGGGGTTTTAGGCTGGCAACTGGGAATTTTCAGGCTGCTGAAGGGAAATTTGCAGTATCTAGTGTCTCACTTCCTGCCTATCAGATAAAGGTCATCAATGTGAATTCAGAAGCTGCTATTTACATTTTGATCGATCACAGAAACCAGTCCCCTCTGCCTGCAGGTGAAGATACCCTCATGAGCTTTGCTGCCTCAGCCCTCCCTGCTGCCCTTGCCTGTGATGTTTGCTATTTTTATCCTCTGTAAAGTCAGTGCAATCAGCTCCCTCTGCTTCGAAGGCGTACTGATGGATAATTTAATACCAAACACTTAGATGGTTAGTGGTGCAGGGAGACTTAGAAGCTGAACAGGCAAAGGTTGCGCTGAGCTTCTGAAATGTCCTCAAAATAGCAATAAGGAAAAACCCACAGGAGGAAAAGTTATCCAGATTTATCATATGCCAAAGAGCTCAAGAGGAAAAGAGGGGCTCCTTAGAAAAGGGGCTATTAACTCATTCTTCCCCTGCCTTGTGTCACCCTGCAAAATGAGCTGCCTTCTGGTGAGGCCAAAGCACGAGGCAGCTTTTCAGATTGTCAGGGAGTAAACAAATCAGGCCATGCTTTTGGCTGCCTTTAATGTCACCCACTGCTGCTGGGCCAAAAAAAATGTAAACAGCTCTGGTTTCCTCACTCAAGGAAAGACAGGAGTTCTTTGTAGAAGATCTGTTATTAGAGGTCACCTGTTTTACTTTTTTTTCTGGAGGAAGGGTGCTCATCATGTCTTGTAAAAGAGCACGTGTTAGAGTAGACTGCATTCTCTCTGACAGCTTCTGCTGACTGGAAGGTGCCCTCATCCTGGGCTGCCCTCAGCTCGTGTGAAGTCCACCTACACCAGCTAACAGTGTGGTTTGTCTCTTCAAACCTGAGATACATCATTATGTCAGCGTGAGGAGGAGACTGATACTGGATCCCTCTGTCCACCTTCCTGATGCACTGGGAATAGTTTCTTGTCTGTGGTCCTTTGAAGAGGGTTAACATGAGCAAGACATCAGAGTTTGTCCTCAGAATGGATGGGTCCCAGTCTCAGGGCCATAACAAACTCAATCTCTTTCTCTCAGGTGTGTTGAGGAGCAGAGACTGGTGGGACAGAAGCCTTAATGCTGATCTGGATCATTCCCAGTCCAGCCCCACTTGTCACTTTCAGCTCACATTGATACAGCCCAGCCTTGAGGTCTACAGGATCTGTCCTTTGTTAAAGCCCAGCAACAGGAATTCTATTTTGTCTGGCAGTGCTCATTTCAAAGATGCCTGATCCTTGGAGAGGCAGCTGACATTCTCTCTTCCTTCATTCCATTCTGCCAGCTGTCTCCTCATTTCTGCCTTTTAGACCTGTTTTTGTTCCTGGGCAGAAATACTTGTGCAGGGCAACACTGAGCTTTCATTTAGTAGCAAGCTAAATAATTTTTCAATGTCATAATGTTACCCTACTTTAATCCCTGCATAAATTTACTCTCCTATAACCTGAAATCATTTATGTTAATGGCAATAGTGAGTCACATTAAAAAAAATAAATGGCCAAAGAGGTTAACAAAAAATAAACCATTTTGTTCACCATTCTCAGAGAAACTTTGCAAAGCAGATGGGAGGATGCAGAAGTTACCTTACACAGCATCACCTTGGTGACTTTTCCAGGCTAGCAGAGATGTTTTTCAGTACCTGCTACTTCAATTCCCAGCTCAGACACAGATGTCAATATAAAGATAAATGTTCCACCTTTTTGTGGGATTTTTTGACATGGGCGATAAGAAGCCAGGTTGCAGAATCAAACCTTGTGTCTCCCAAACCAACTGGTAATACCACAGTGGTCCTCATATTCTTTGACATTTCACCAATGTCACAAGGTTTTCCCAGTATGAATGTCAACCCAAAAGCCTTCTTCCTGGCTAAAAACACCCCTCCCAGAGCCATCTCCATCTCTGCTTCCCTAAGGTCCCAATTACACTGCATGAGCAACCCTTGTCTCCCTTCCCTCCACTTGCAGCCGTGTCTTTGTGGTGTAGGTGGAATTGCTGTTTTGTAGGTAGTGCCCTGGGGCTTCGTTTTGTGACTCGCACTACAGCAGCCACCTCTTCTGATCTGCCAGTCAAGGTGCTCTGCAACCAGACATTTTATAATCTAGCATATAATACTTTACAATCTACTGGAGAGCAGACTGTTGCTAAGTTATTTTTATTCAGAGTAAATGAACACTAAATCCACTTCATCTAGAATGCATGCAGTTTCCAAAACTTCCTGTCCTCTCTGTGTCCTCTGTTTACAAACAATTGCATCTCTTTCTCCTGCATCTTGGATTCTAACAGAACTTTATTCCTTTCTTTTACCTTTTTCTTCTTTAACAGAGAGGCAAAGGCAAAGGCAAGGCAAAGTGCCCTCCTAAAGACAAGGGCAGTTGTGATGGACTTTAGCAGGTGAAAGGCTGGGTCTTTAGCTACCACATTCAGCTACCACATTCAACTACCATAAATGAGAAGAACAGCGTCACCTCCATGGGTTGTGAGGGCACCTTTGAAATACATTATCCACTGTAAAAATGAGGCCATGCAGAAGCACAACTGCAGGCAGACCACTCAATGACAGATCAAGTTACCAGAAATCATACTTTTAGTTATCAGATTTACCCTCAGTGTGGCTAAATTGTTGAGAAGACTTTAAACATTATCCCTGGCAATACTGAGGCAGTAATCTTATTGAGAAAATAATAGTGTTTTACCTAATACACTTTCTCGGTGACAGCAAGTGAAGTGGTTGCATGAGAGGGTTTGGTTGCTGCAAATATGATGTCACTGAAGTAGATTTTCACGTCCTGGTTGCTTGGGGAAGTTTTGTGAGTGCTGATAGCAGCATTTTGTTGGACATGACTCC